>PVKA01005973.1:0-74734 GCA_004027165.1 Ctenomys sociabilis | reverse complement strand
AATGTTCATTTTTTTCAACTACCCAATCTATGGTATTACATTATGATTACATTATGCCAAATCAAGTGTATATATAATTTCTCTTTTGAGGATTGATTACTGCATTCCATTGTTCATTTTTAATTGGTTAACTTTCTTTTCATTATTGAACAAAAAACTTCTGTACATATTTTGAGAAGTCCATTATTAAATATATGATGCATAAATATTTTTTCCACGATGTGGACAATCTTTTCACTTTTTTGATGGTATCATTTGCAGCAGAAAAATGTTTTTTAAAAGGTTATATATTGCAATTTATTTCTATTTTCTTTTGCTGCTATATTATACTGCCTAATTCAATATAAAGAATATTTATTATTTGTTCTTTTATTTTTAAAATAATTTCTTCTTATATTTAGATCCATAATCCATTTTGAGATATTTCATGGTATATGGAAAGGGTACAACTTCATTTATTTCTTCTGCATAGATTACCCAGTTGTCTCAGCACCATTTGTTAAAAAAACTATTCTTTTCTCACTTTATTTTGTTTTTTCATTTAAAAGGCTTAGGGGCTGGGGAGATAGCTCAGTAGAGTAAGTGCTCACCTTGAAAGCACAAGGTCCTGTGTTCAATCCCCAGTACCAATAAATAAACAAACAAATAAATAAAATGCCCTAATTGAATTTAGATTAATTTATATTACCGTTCTTAATTAAAATTTTACATAGTGTATCATGGATTATTAACTTGGGTTTCACAAAGATTTCTGCTGCTTAAACTAGCAAATTCATTAATAAATTTCATATGTTTTAAGTTTATTGGTACAATTTAGACATACATAATGACCATAACTATTGCAGGGAATTTATATCTGTATATGATAAATCTTGATTCCTCTTTTTTTGCCCAATCCTTCAACCCCTCTTCAGCTCATGTACAAACATATGTGTCCATTTTATCATTTTTCCTTTTCACTTACTACCTCCAGTTCCCATTTGTTGAAGACTTTCTTCCTGTTTCCCAATAAGTACTATACACTTTGATCCTTAATTGTAAATTTGGTTTATCATACCAGCGGAACAACGTGATATTTAAATGTGATTCTGATTTATTACACTTGAGTATAGTCTTAAGGTGTATCCACTTAACTATAAATATCTCAAGCTTACTCTACTTTATGAACGAGTAGCAGTAATCCATTGTACAAAAAAAAAAAAAAAAAAAAAAAAAAACACCCTCACCTTCTTTATCTATACACTGGTTGATGTGCTTTTGGGTTGTTTCCAAGATTTAGCTGTTACAAACCATGCTACTATAAATATGGGTGTGCATGTATTGTTGTAGTACGATGTTTTTAATTCTTTCAGAAGATATCCAGAATTCGAATAGCTGAGTCAAATTCTAGCTTCTTGAGGAATCTCTGTATTGATTTCCTCAGTAGTTGCACCAGTATATATCTACTCACACATTAGTGGAGAAGAGTTCCTTTACACCATAGCTTCACCTGCATTTGTCATTGATAGATTTCTTGATGATAGCTATTCTTTCTAGAGTAAGATGGGTTCTCAGCATTGTTTTAATTTGTATCTTTTGAATGATCATTGATGTTGAACATTTTTCATATATTTATTTACCATTTGTACTTCTTCTGAGAAGTGTGTATTCATTTCAGAGTCCCATTTTTTGGATTAAGTATCTAAATTTGCAGAGCATTGTATTTTTCAAGTATTTATATGTTCTACAAATTAGTCCCTTGTCTGGGGAACAACTTTCTAAAATTTTTTTCTACTTTGTGGGTTGCCTTTTCACTCTATAATTTCTTTTGCTGTGCAAAAGCTTTTTAATATGATGAGATCCAGGTTTTTTAATTTTTGAAGTATTTCCTGAGCATTCAGGGTTTTATTTGTGACATCTTTGCCTATACCTATGTCTTTGAGAGTTCTACCTAGTCTGTCTTCTAGGAAACACAGTGTTTTTATTTTGAAATTTAGACCTTTTATCTATTTTGATTTTAGTTTAGTGCACGGTGATAGACATAAATCTAGTTTTAGGCTTTGACATATGGAAATTTATTTTTTCCAACATCATTTATCAAGGAGGCTGTCTCCCTTTCTTGTATGTTTGGTCCCTTTGTCATAAATAAGGTGGTGGGAGACTGTGTTTGGTGTTGTTTCCATGTCTCCTAATCTAATGTGCTCCATTAATCCTCCTCAGGTATGGATTTTTTGACAGCACCATGCTATTTTTTTGTTGCAGTAGCTCTGTAGTACAATTTCAAGTCAGTAATTGTAATGTCCCCCACCTTGACTTTGTTACCTAACATTGTTTCTCCTATTCTATGTCTCTTTTGGTTCCAAATGAATATAGGAATGTCTTGTGGGCTATGATAATAGTGATCTGAACAGGATTGCATTGAATCTGTATAGCAACATTGGGAGTACAATTATTTTTACTATGCTGTTTCTTCCTACACCTATAGTAAAAAGATACCTTCTCATTTTCTGATATCTTCTTTGATATTCTTTTTCAAAGTACTATATTTTTTCATATATAGATTTTATTAATTTTATTGAGAAACAAATAGCAATGAGACAGTTTCAAAACTGATTAGTGGGAGAGTTTCAATAATTAATACATTGCATATTATTGTCTTCTTAGTGGTTATTCATAGTACAAGATACAGACATGATATGCTGTCCAGACACTATTAGTACAAATCTTTCTTCTCAATGAATTAAGAGAAAGTAGCTATATAACTATCCTATTTTTTATATACAGATACAAAATGGTCTTTCATTTATATCACCTTTTTGTTTAGTTTTATCAGAGATGGGTATTCCATTGCCACTTAAATATTGTAGGTGTGTGAATTCAGAAAAATAATCCAATATAGTCCAGTAGTCCATAATAGTGGTGGGTTATCTGTAGGACTGGCAGTGTCTGAAGTTGTTGACTTGAGCTTTTTACAGCTCAGTATATTAATATGGCTTTATAATTTATACTTCATTTTTATACTTTTCTGCTGGATGGTTAAGGAGGGTTAATAAAAAATTAACAAGGAGAAAAGTATTAAAACATTAACTGCTCTTTTCAAAAGACCAGAGGAAATCAGTAGTACAATTATCTAAGACATCCTATGTATATATTTTCCCTTCAAATTTTTATTTGGAAGTTTTCTTCCACTTCTGTGTGTGTACTATATCTGGAGGGCTCATGGACTCTAATCAATTGTATGCTTTCATTTACTTTATCTTGTAGCTGATGGAATGATTTCATGATCTCCTCATATTTTCAAGAAATATTTCTTTATTTGGTCACATACCATAATGCTGTACTCTAGATCTGACTTTTTTATCTTCACCTTCATTCAACCTGTTGAATATACTTCCAGTGGAATTTTTAATCTCCTACGTATCTGTGTGGATTTTCCCCTTTGGCTTCTATTTCTTTTCTACATTGGGTATTCATGGTTTCTATCACCTTAAGTTCCGTTTATGTTTTCTATAGCCACATTTATTTGTGTTTTCACTTCTGAGGCTTTTATTTCAGAAATTTCTACTTTGTGGCTTCTAATTTCTTGTATCTCATTGTATTCTGTACTTTTCATGAGTGGGATGGATGTTTGTGGTTGCAATTTGCTTCTGTGTCTTGTCATTTTCTATTTTCTACTTTTTATTTTGTTTTTCATTGTGTGCTATTGCTTGTAGATTTCTTATAGTAGATATCTTTATCACTAGTATCTAGGTTTCCTTAGAAAATGTATATTTCTTAGAGATGTCTTCTGTGTATAAGTGGTTCTTAGTTTTTTATCACTCATAAGATTTTTCCTTCTCAATTTATTAATGATTAAATGTTGCTATCTATTTGATTCATCATCTTGTCCTTTGATACTGGATTCAGTGTTGTCATACAAAGGGAAACAACTGGTATAATAACAGGTTTGACATCACAGCTAAAATAGTACAATTAGCACCAACAACATGAAGCATAGCCTAAAAACTGACAAAGGGTAGTAAAAATTTAGTACCTTTATCCATAAGAACAAGATATACAGTTATATAACAAAACTTGATATAAATCAGGAAAATGAATGCAGTGAGTTTCCTCCTGGTAGAGAGATTTTCAGCTTGCAATGGTGAAATTCAAGAGGTATAGGGATAAAACAGAGTGATGAAGAAAAATATAGTCAAGACAAGGCTGAAGGTCAAGGGATGATCATGAAAGCTTTGAGAAACTGGACAAGAAGCAGGAGAGAAAGAATAAGGAATAATACAAAAGATTATAGAAGCTATTCAGGAAGACTATAGGGAATGTATACTCATATGAAGATATAATAAGATAAAGAAAGGTAGTTTCAGAGAGAAAGAAGATGAATTGAACAAAAACATATGCATAAACCTACAAAAACAAAAATACTTTCAAAACACAATAAAAAAGTAATTTAAAAACTACACAGAAAAGTGAAAATGAAATACACCAAGAAAGAAACAAGTGAAATTCCTCTTGCGTCTATTTTTCTGTGATAGTGTCCAAATCAGAGCTCTAGACTCTGGGTAAGATGTAAGGCTGATCTTGGCCTCTTGATGTGGGGGCTATGGCCAGGTTCTAGCCAACAGCGTTCTGGATAGTCTGTCCATATCTCTTTATCCAGTTTTTCACTGTGTTGCTCTGCTAGTTGCTGCAGCATCATCAGACAGAGACAGCCTAAGGCTGCGCCTGGATCTGTGTACAGTTGATCCCTACCAGACCTTGCATATCCTGCTCTGTTCTGCGAGAGTTTCCTTTCATATGCTGCCTTTCTTGCTGAGTTGCTAGTTGCCAGTCTGGGGGAATGCTGACTTCCCAGCCCAAGAGTGTTGTTCCACTAGTCCTACAACATGGGCGTGTTAGTTTCCCACTCCTTGTCCCCAAAGCCCTATGCTATTTGCACAGTGGGTGGCCAGTTGAAGGGTGTGTTGACTTCCTTGCCCAAGAGTTCTTGTGTCATTGGTTTCTAGGTGCAAAGTAGGGGTGTGTTAATTTCCCATTCCTTTTCCTTACTGTCACTCATTAAAACAGCTTCAGTGGTCTGATTTTCTCTGTTGCATCAGTCACAGGGCCGAAAGGATCTTAATTGTTTCTACCTATCCTCAGTGCTACTACCAGTTGTTAACTTTGTTGTCACCAGAGGTTCCAATTAGCAGCTATGCTATCAAGAATCATGCTCGAGCCCCCATCCTGTACCTCTCTTGGACAGGAGCTTTCTTTCCCTCAATAAATATATTCTGCTCATAAAAAATTGTAAAATACTCAGCAATAAATATAATTTAAAAATGCAAAACTACAAAATAATATTTAAAGAATAAATAAAACAGGAAGACCAAACAAAAAACTGTAGCCAGTTGGTGAGGCAATAATCATTTGGCGCTGTGTGTGCCAGCAAAATTTGTTGCCAGGGTGATGTGAATTTTGTTTGAAGTTAAGAGATAAGGAGCCTTATATCATAGATTTATCCTGTGTAGATTGTGTTTGACAGATATTTTCAGGCTTTCCATTATTTTGGGAACTAGGAATGGCAGTTCTGCTCTGATATCACAGATTGTAAACCCTGTGGCAGCTCTGTGGGCTGGATTATCACTTTATGAAGTGCTATGTCTGTGTTTTATTTGATCTATAATCTCTTTTCAGATTTATCTTGGCATCAGTATGTATGTCCCTCTATTTCTTCCAATTACCTGTGTTTTAGTGGATTTTCTCTGAGATGTTCCCATGTGACTTCTCTACACAGCCATGTTGAATCACCACTTTATTGTTTTATTATCCCTTGTAAAAATTAACAAAAAATGAATCTACTGGTTTATTTCTAGACACTATTTATTTCCATTTATGTGTGTTTGTTCTTATATCTGTACAATATTGTCATGATTATTGTACTTTTGAAGAGGGGTTCTGAAATTCAACAGTATAAGTTCTTCAGTTCTGCTCCTTGTAAAGATTGTTTTACCTATGTTGGGTCCCTCTTGATTCCATATGAATTTTAGGATCAACTTGTCCATTTGTACAAAGAAATCAGCTAGTATTCTATAGATCACTTTGGAATATACAGTTATATTAAAATTATTAAGTCTTCCAATCCGTGAACATAAGGTTTTTCTGTTTATTTAGAACTTAATTCATTTCAAAAATATTTTGTAGCTTTACATTTTTGTTACATTTATTCCTGAGTATTTTATGATTCTTGATGCTCTAGTAAATAGAATTGCTTTATTTTTTAATCTTCCATTTTGTTTTTATTTTTAATTGAAACAATATTATTGTATATATTTTGGGCATATAGTGTGAAATTTCTGTACTTTCCTACAGTGTATAATGATCAAATCAGGGCAATTGTTTAATCAATTGTTTCTTTGTGGTGGAATATCTAGGAATTGTTTTAAATATCATATGATTTTGCATATTGCTATGGTTTCAACATATCTGTGAGAAGGCACATGTCTGAAATTTTATTCTCAGTGCAACAGTGCAACAGGTAGGGTCTAACTGGAAGTGTTTAGGCCATGAGGACTGCAGATTTGAGAATGGGTTAAAGCTGATTGAGAAAGGGCCTGTGACTTTTAATTGACTCACTTATTTTTTTCTTGCCTTTTATTTGTCCTTCTGCCATGGCATAATGTAGTGGTCCTCACCAGATGTCAGCCCCTTGACTTTGGAAATTCCCCTCTCCAGAACCAAGAACCAATATTTTTGTTGTTTATCATAAATTACCCAGTTTCAAGTATTCTGTTGCAGTAGCACAAAAGGATTTAGGGCTATATTAACTTTTCATCATTCACTATTATTCAAATCATTTAGTTAAGTATTATGAGCAATGAGAAGGACAAGAATATGTCTGGAATGATGGAAGAATCCATACTGTAATACTGTAAGGCACTGAGTATATTTGTGACAGGTCAATATTTCTTAAATTTTAATATGCAAATCAATTTCCTGGAAATTTAGTTCAAGTTCAGACTGTTGTCCAACAAGGAGTTAGGGATGGGATCTGGGATTCTGCCTAACAGCTCCTAAGCAGATAGCTTGTAGCTTTTATTTATTATTTTCAAGTTACAACTCTGTAATATAGATATTAGCATTTTACAGATAAAAAAATAATCTGAGAAGTTGAGAAAGTTACCCAGGATCACAGAGTATGCAGAACCAGGATTTGAACACAATTCATTCTAATGCTGAAAGGTGGGCTCTTTGCATTCTCTAACATCTGGATAGCTGAAGTATGTGGAGGATAGTGGGGATAGGGAAAAATTGTTTTCCAGCATCAGAATTGATACATAGAACATATTTGGTTCTAAGCTTTGGAGAACTTAGGTTCTAAGGTTGTTTTGGAGAACTTATCAGCTCCTTTGCCTTCCAGGGAGCTGGAAGATGTCAGGCTCAACTATCATCTAGAAGTATGATGATACTTGTAGATACATCTTAAGACCAGAGGAGGTATATCAAGTTAATCAGTCTGGATTCTAGAAAAGGACTGTATACTGCCAAGATCTACCTATGGAATTATCTCTATTGTTGAATCTTCCTGCATTTTAAGTGATGGGTTACACTAATTGTGATGCTTCTATTGACTAATATTATAGTTTGGATATGGCATCAGTTTGTCCCATGAGAGTTCATGTACTTGGAACCCAGTCTCCAGTGTGGCAATATTAAGAGGTAGAACGTAGTGGGAGTTCCATAGATCACTGGTAACACTCCTTCAGAAAGGTTATGCTAGTTTTTGTGGGACCCCAGAATAGTTTAGTGAGACCAACTTGTAAAGAAAAAGACATGAATCTGGCAACTGAATTGTTCTTTGGCTTTTTGTGCAGCAATAGAATTGCTCCATCTTGCATATATGCCTTTCAGTGTGTTGCCATCCACTATGAGGTCCTTACCAGATCTCAGCTTATACTAGCATCATGTGCTCACACCTCCAAAAATAGTGAGTTAAGTAAACTTCATTTTTTATAAATATTTTGAGATTCAGGTGTTTTATTATAAACAGAAAGATGGGACAAGACAACTAACTATAGAGAAATAGATGTACCAGTGAACTGAAGGACAGGCATTTCAGTTTTGAGGTATTTCTCATTAGAAAAATAAACATGTTACCATCTTAGTAACAACAGAAATATCCATGGCATAAACTGTGGCCCCTATTCAGGGAGCTCATGGACCAGATGTCTAAAAGCTATTTCCCCAGAAAGTCTACTGTAGACCTGGCTATTTTCCTGCAGATGACAAATGATAATGTATGAATATCATTCCTAAGAGGTCAGGGTAAGAGTTTAGGAATGTGTATAAGTCTCTGGTCATACAGGTATTTAAGAAATACAATAGATAGATGACCAAACTTTTCAGCAGAATATTAGGGTATTTCCATTACCTGAGTCAAAACATGTGAGACAATGAGCATTTGAGATGAATATACACTTCTCAGATGAAATACAAGAGACAAAAAATACATGACAAAATGCTCCACATAACTGGTCATCTGAGAAATGCAAATTAAAACAATACTGAGATACCACCTCATCCTCAGAAAGATTGGCTATCATAAAGAAATCAACCAACAACAAATGTTGGAGAGGCTGTGGGCAAAAAGGAACCCTTCTCCCCTGCTGGTGGGAATGTAGACTGGTGCAACCACTATGGAAATCAGTGTGGAGACTCCTTAAAAACTAGGACTGGAAGTCCCATTCAATCTAGCTATTCCCCTACTGGGAATCTTCCCAGAATAACTGAAAACATCTTATCATAATGATGTATGTGCACCTATGTTTATAGCAGCATGATTTGTTATAGCCAAATCTGGGAAGCAACCAAGATGCTCATCACCTAAGGAATGGATAAAAAAGAGGTGGTGTTTTTATACAATGGGGTATACTCTGCTATAAAAAAGAAGCCAAACTCAAAGTCTTCATAGGTATGTGGATTCAACTTGAAGCTATAATCATAAGTGAAATAAACCAGACCCACATGTGTAAAGACATTGTATTGTCTCCCTAGTGTAAGAACTCAAAAGAAGAAATAAAAACTGAAAGGTATAACAGACACAGTTAAATGGAAGTAACAGAACTTAAGGATTAAACAAGGAAGAGAGAGAAAGGAGAAAAGATAGGAAATAAGGTAGGGGCAAAACCATAAACACACACACACACACATATACATACACACACACACACACACACACATATATATATATATATATATGTATGTATATACAAGATGGCTAAGGCAATTGTCCTAAGAATTTCCATGAGTTTTTTGAAAATAGCAGCTAATGGGTAAACTTCTCACGTTGACTAACTCCCTATGCTGATATCTGTGAACTAAGCAACTATATTGAGAACAGCAATATGTAATTCTAAAACCATGTTTGAAATACCAGTCATCTTGGCCTTCTAAATGTATATAATTTCTAATATCATATTAATTATTACTATACTCTCTTTAAACTTTTTTAAAAAGGTAATAAAGGACAATGACAAGAACAAAAGTTTAAGATTTTTGAAAGCATGTGCTAATATCCAATCAAATGTCCCATCTTGCATAGCTGTATCTATTAATCTGAGCAATAGATTTGATGATAAAAATAGATAATATATCAATCATTAGTAATCAGATATTCTTATTTTGAAAATCTGTAATGTATGCATTGTTATGTTACACAGTTTTTGTCTTTCTTGCTTTTGCTTTTACCCTTCAAAATAAAATTATAATAATAAAAAATTTAAGATGCAAAAAAATACCATGTGAGACCATTATTTTTGTCCTTAGCACCTTTTATTGAAGTATGTCCCTTGATGACAAATTGGCAGGCATATCTATGTCAGCCAAGAGGGGAATGGTGGAGGACACAAATACAGAAAAAACAAGATTCAGACAAAATAATAGCTTTACATGGGATAGATGACCCCCCACAATTGTACAACAAACACTGATTCTTTATCTACACAAACTGTCCCTGTTCCCCCCTTAAAGATCTACTAATTTCCAAATAATATAATATGTTGTTATAGAAATACCATTGACATAGACAACTTTGGCAAAGACAATGGGAGTTGCCAAAGTTTTAGGTGGGTGGTTAGTTACCAAAAGCCACCCAGCTTCTTCCATCTGGGGGTTGCTACTAGCAGAGTAGCACTTTAGGGAGGGAGAATGTGACTCTAGTAACCCCGAGCAAATTTTCTTGGGGCACATTTAACATGAGATTAAATAGAAAATAGAATCTGAACTTAACCTTGAAAAATGGCTTTGTGGGGCCAGATAGACAGCTCAGTGGACTAAGCACCTGTTTAGGCAAATGCAGGGATGGGGGCTCAATCCCAGGCACCACATGCTGTGTCAGCCACACCACTGGGCACATTGAACTGGCCATCAAGACCAGGTATGGTGGCACACACCTGCAATCCCAGTGCTGGGGAGGCTGAAAACAGCAGATTCATTATGAGTTTGAGCTGTGTAGTGAGACCCTGTACCAAACACATTAAAAAAAAAGAAAAAGAAAAAACGCTTTGCATCTTTTCACCCTCATGCCTTTTCTCTGCTTCTAAGCTCTTCCTTTCTAGAACTTTGTTTTTAGTGTCTTTGTTTCATTATCTTGGATTCCACTTGGGCATTTATTTCTATATCCTTGCTGAGTCTCTGGATGTGGGACCCAGCGAGACCCAATTATTCAGAGTCTTAGGCATGAGGTGAGTAAGAGCAGACATGTGACAGGAACCCTTGTACTGACTCCTTTCTATCTATCGACCACCCTGATTACCTCTTACCCCCTGGGATCTCTATAACTATTTGAAGGAAGAGAGTACATATTAAGACTAATAACTGTCTTTCATGAGGGCTATTGACCTGTCTTTCAAACTTTTACCCCCTCAAAAGCCTTGGAAGAGGGACAGACCAGAAATTGAGTACAGGGGAAAAACAAGTAATTCCATCAACTTTGTAGTTCTACCACTCACAAGGAACTGGCACAGCAAGAGTTGGCATGCCAGTATGTGTATAGTAGTTCACCTTTGTTTACAGGGCATCACTGCTCAGTATAGTTTGGGGGTTAAATTTTTAAGAGCTTTGGGAAACTATCTTTTTATGTGAAAACCAGTATCCTTGTATCCTGACTCCAATTATAGAAACTAATTTGAAGTGAGATGAGGGACAATAATGGCACAGATCATAGTATTTTGGTATTATATACCTTAGGTATAACTAGTTTAACATGGCTTAAAAAATCCAAACTGTGATCATAGTACCAGGTAAATGATCACTCTTTTCCACATCCCCATATTTTCTTAAATCTATTCTGGTTTTTTAAAAAGTTAGAATGCTGGAATGCATTGTCCTCATGCCCCCTACAGCATAAGACATTTCAACCTGCTTTTTGTTTGTTTCTAAAGCATGTTTTAAAAGTGATGGCAACTATGACCTTTATTCCAAGCACATTTCCCACCTCCTTAATCTTCAGTTAGGTAAACATGGCCATTAATAAGCCATCATCCTTCCTGAGAAGGACAGAATTTTCCACTGGAGGGCAGAATGGCAAGATTGACACTAACAGTGCCTCTTGCCACTGGCAGCAGTACTGAGAGCATAGCCAGGGCCCCACAGAAAGGGTCTCCCCGCACCCCGCTCTTCTGGCTAAGATTCTCCCATTGTTTCCACATACAATGAAGAGGAAATGGAAGACAGTGACTAATCATCGTAGCAGCAGCAAAGTTTCTTGGTGATTTCTTTGGTTGAATGAGGTACTTCTATTACTACAGTTAACCTCCAAGCAGAAGAGATGTCAGGGATTTGCTAGGCTGGGCTTAGGTGGGCTGTGTAAGATGAAAGGTTAAAATCAGTCAGTAAGTCACAGAGAACTGCGCCAGGTAATGGAGTACGGTTTGGTTAGAATTCCTGTCTTACCATTGCCCACCTTGAGGAGGATACAAGCTGGTTACCAGTCAGGGCTGGGCAAGAGCAGTAACTTGGATTCTTTGTATAGTAGTCTCCCCTTACCTGCAATTCCGCTTTGTGCAATCTCAGTTATCTGTGGTCAACCATGGTCCAAAATGAGTACATGAAAAATTTCAGGCATAAACAAATTAAAAGCTTTAAGTTATATGCCATTCTGAGTAGCATGATGAAATCTAGTTCCATTCTGCTCCATCCCATCTGAGACATGAATCTTCCCTTTGTCCAGCATATCGAAATCATGTAGGTTACCCACCCTTTTGTTACTTAGTAGCAATCTCAGTTATCAGATTGGCTGAAGTATTGCAGAGGACAGTACTTGTGTCCAAGTAACCCTATGTTTACTTAATTATGACCCCAAAGTACAAGAGTAGTAAACCAAAAGAAAAACCAGAACATAGAACATAGGAATACAGATTAAGTCCAGATGTATGTGGCATTGCTACAGAGCATGTAAGAAAAGGCACAGTGTACATATATTTTCTGGTATCCCCCTGAGGGTCTTGGAACATATCCCTCAAGCTAAGGCAGAGGGTGCAGTGTGCCACAATGTTAGCTGGATCACAGTTTTCTCTGGGGAGCTGGTCCTGGTTACAGTTCCCAGCTCGCAAAGTTCTGGTTCCCTGAGCCAGGCCATAGGCTGTAAAGCAGTTATTAGAGAAGCATGTCTTGAATATATCTCCACTCACTTGTGGCCTGGACTCATTAGGAAATGGGTGACTTTTGTCAGTTTTAGGAGATTTCTTTGGCTTAAAAACAGTTTAACACTGCTGTGGAATAGTAAGCTCATAATCACCCAGATTTTAAGAGAAGCAAGCAGCCTGGCCAATAGGGAAGCTATAAGCTCAAGGAGGGGAAAGCCTTCCTTAAACACTTATAGCTCTAGTGGGAAGGACTGAATGCTTCAGCACATGCCTGCCTAGCCATGGAGGATTCAGGCTGATCAGCAAAAAATTGCTTTCCTGGGCTAACTTTTCCTTCTCCAACTTTTCTCTTCTTATCTTCCTAGTTAAAAAGGAAAAAAAATCAAAACATTAAAATAAATAAAATTAAGAGGCCATTTAAAATATAATAACTTCCCCATGAATAATGAAATCTATATCCTGAAGTCAGCAATAGCAGAGTTATTAAGGGCCCATAGTGTGAAGCACTGAGGTGGGTATCTTTAACTCCCAACAATGCATGAGCCGGATGAACTAAAGGGGGCAGGCTCAAAGTCTTAGTATAAGAGAAGGTTACACTAGCCAAGGCTGAAAGCAGGTTTCTTTCCTGTCAACTAGCTACTGGGGAAAGTAGAAGTTGAACCAACTTGTTTAAGCCTGGCTTTTTCCTGAGAGTCACCTGGGAATACTCAGCCTTCACTCACATTCTCTGGTATGTAACACTTCTTTTGTGCTTCCCACTGCAAAGTTTGAGTGAACTCCTGAACTTGGTGGTAAATGAATGCCTGCAAGGCAGAGAGATGCCACAGCAAATACCTGGGCCACAATCCCTGGAGTAGAAAGGAGCTGATCATTTCTGAGCCTTAATTATAGTGTGGGTGGGTTGAGAGTTCAGGATGTCTTTGGTATCCTAGTACAAAGAAGAACAAAGGCAGTTTTTTTGGTTCTATGGGCAGTGGATACTTGCCCACATGCACTACAGGAAGGAGAGTGCACTTGCACAATCACACCTTGTGGTAGCTACCTAAGGTAGAAGCTTGGCACCTCCTTAGAGTATTCTTGCCGGTTGGAACCACTGCTAGGGAAGAAGTGAGAGACACCCAGGGAAATAGGGCTGGAAAACTGCTGATTGCGGTCTATTTGCCAGCAAACTGCTACTGAACATGAAAACAATTCTCACTGTGGCTGGTCAGGGATGGTGTATGGACCGCTGGTGATTTAGAAATTGCTGGGCCCCAGGAATAGGCTCTCCCTGAGACATTTGAGCTGCTCTTCCCCAAGCTTGATCTTTTCCTCCAATTCTCTCTGTTCAATGATGAGAGCAGATTTCATCTTGACAAAGTGCTGGTAATCCTGGAGCTGGTCCTGAGGCAGGTAGCGGGAGACCATGTCAAACACCAGCTTCTCCCGATGATCCACATGCTCCTTTAGCTCTTTGGCATCTGCCAATTGGCTTGTCAGCTGCTGTTTCTTCTCTATCAGCACCAACTGGGGAAAGAATGGAGTGATTAATGACCATCCTGATTATTAGGCATTTGCTTAACAGTGATTCTCCAGGTAGGCAGGCCCAAAGCAGCTATCCATTCTGCTAACTAATTAAGTTCTAGATATCCTGTTGTAAAATACACCTCCTTGGGAAAAGCCTTTCTTGCAGTCGAAGAAGCACAAATATGACCACATCTCTGCACAAAGGGAAGTGCAGTCTGCTTCTTCCATCTCTAAGGCTGCCTGCCGTTCCTCCCTGGACCATTACTGGGTTTGGTATACAGATAGTTTTGCTTCTTTTATCTGGGGAACAATAATAAATGTAGCAATATTTTCCATGTGGTATGAGTTTCTGTGGAAGAGGACATGTGTGAGTATATGTATCTGTGGATGTATATGTATATGCATATGTGCCTCTTATCATGGATTTCTGTAGGAAAATGTAAGGCAGTTTGGTTCAGGATGGATGCAACATGAGCCAATCTGAAACTGACAGTGTTCTCATGAGACATTTTGTCTCGGCTCTAGAGAAAATGAGGCAAAACTGTGGCTGCTGCTGCCACTACCACCTCCACCACCACCATCATCACTATACTGGAAGCTAGCAGTGATTCAGTAATTACCCTCTTCCAGGTCCTATTCTTGTTTCTATAACTCAGGATGGAACTTAAGACCCTGTGTGTGCGAGGTAATGATCTACTATGGAGCTACAACCTCAAACCTGGGCCCTGTTCTAAGTAATACACATGGTTTATCTACCTTATTCCTTACAACAACCCCATGTGGCAGGTATTTTTTCCATCTAATTTTACAGATGAAGAGATTCAGATAGTGTAATGTTAAGTTGCCCATAGTCACACAACTAATAAATAGTAGAGCCAGGATTTCAGGGTACTTGGAATCTAATATTCACACTCAGCACTATGCTCTTCTGCCTTGCACTATAGCCTAACCACAAAGAAAGAGTCGTGAGAAATAAAATAGATGACTATACCCTCCATCCACATTCATGAAGAACACAACTCTACCTTTTCCTGGTTGGCCTCTGAATCAATGCTGTTAAGAGCGTTCTCCACCCGTGCCAGTCGTCCAGAGAGTGACAATAACAGGTTAACCACTTTATCCAGATCCCCAACAAACAAGCGATATTTTTCAAATTCATTGGATTTGCAGACGGCTTTTAAATTGGTCTCCACCTCCTCTCCAAGGGCCGAATTGGCACTGATGTCCTCCAACAGCCCTCGTTGGGCCTCCTTTAGGACAGAAAGTTTTCGACCAATGCTTTCAATAAGCTGTATCTAGGGAAGTCAAATAGGGGAAGGAAAAGAATGAGCATGGAGACCAACAGAAACTGATTAACAGCTCCAACTTGTGCTTTGGGATCCAAGTAACAGATGGTAGGCTCTCCACTTATTCACTGGAAACAGGAATCCCTTGAGGTCATGAACAATTCCAATTTGGGACAGGTACCTTTTTTCCTTGTTTAACAGTCATGTCCTTATCACCACAAAATTTGCTGTAATTAGATAAATAGACTAAGTCTTACTTGACAAATGCAACGGAGTACTTGCTAAGACCCTAGGTTGGAAATTCTTTTGTTATTAAATACTTATCACTTTACTATTTTTCTTCAATCCATATAAGTACCTCATATGTTCAAGGCACTGTACTAGGTCCTTGCCTACTTAAGTTTGCCTTTTAAGGTCTTGGGATGAGTGAACATATTGGACACATAATGACTTGGTTCGCAGTACTTCCTAACTTTGGGACCTTGGACAATTTGACTTTATTGAGCTTCATTCTTCTTCTTTTGGTGGAACCAGGGATTGAACTCAGGCCCCTGCTTTTGCCGAGGAAGCGCTTACTCTACTGAGCCATCTCCCCAGCCCTGAACTTGATTCTTTAGCTATAGAAGAAAAGGGGATAGCTAAAGTACCTATTGCATTGGGTGGTAATGATCCAATGACATAATGCATGTCAATAGTAAATGTTTAGAGCACAGAATAAGTGTTTAAATGCTACTGATATTATTATATTATCATAATTCTTATTAAATTTTTTCTCACTCTAGCATTCTTAAGTCATGCCTCAGACCATTCAAGATTATGTTTTCATTCTATTATACATTACAAAAGTCATTCTTGTGTTCCTGAGTTATTTCTACAGTTATATCCACTCTTATTTTCTCTCTTTACTTTGATTATTCCTATTCTTTCTTCAGGTCAGAAATCTGCCCTAATCTTCCTTATAGAGAAACATTCTCTCAATGATTGCTTTGTTTCCTGGGTTCTAAAGTAATCTAGAATCAGAACCCTATGGTGTAATTTGAAGATGTTAACACTCTTACTTTATTTTTTATTTTCTTTCATATTTAGGGCAGGGTTTACAGAGTCTCACTATGTAGATTGGACCCATAGTGATTCTCCTCTTTTCAGCCTTTCAAGTGCTGGGATTACAGGTGTGCTTCACCAAGCCCAGTCTCAATCACCATCTCAGCACACCCCAGGGCTGAACAGCACAGCATGCTGGGGATCGAACTCCAGCCACTGTGCTCTGCCTAAGCAGGCACTTTACTCCACTGAGCTATCAGGCTAGCTCAACATTTTATTTGACATATGAGTTCAATTCCTTGCCTACTATTGATTTTAAATTTCTCAAGGAATATGTTTCCCATGTCTTCTAGTTTTTCCCCTAGTTCTGGGACTGCACTCACCAGAGAGCACTGTTGTACTGTGGAGTTTTAGAGTTAAAGATATCCAGAATTGAATTATACCTTCTCTAAATCCATGCCCTTACATTGAATACCCATTTCCACTCTTTATCTATAAACTAAAGAAGCTCTCCACTCAACCCCAGTGTTGTGATGGTTGATGAGATTACAGAAGCAAAATATTCTTGTGCCCAGTACATTAGAGGTTCAATGTATGATTACTGATGCTATTATTAAGATCATAATTACTACTACTGCTGCTGCTGCTTCTAATTCAAGGCACTCTAACCTATAACAAATATTGATCTAGCTACAAGGTTCTGATAGGCATAGAGTCATGCAACGTTGTGCAGAGCCTTCAGAGCCAATATTGCATTGTGGTTAAAACATGGACTTCAGTGGCCAGACTACCTGAATTTGAACTCCAGCTCTGCCACAAAGTAGTAGTCTAAATAAATTATTCAGACCTTCCGTACCTCAATATGGTCACCTAAAAATAGGATAACAATGCTGACAATTTCATAAAGTAATTAATAGAAAGTACTCTTCAGTATTTATTATTATTCTACCTCAGGCACTCTGGGACCACACAGGCTTGTAGCTTTCTAGATTGTGCTCTTTTCTAGTAGTTTATTTAGAGATGCACAAGGTGAGCAAAATTAACAGAGCTTCATTTGTGTTCTGGGCCTATTGTTATATTTTAGAACTGTTTAAAAGTCAGAGATTATCATAACCAAAGCCTGAAGTATAACAGGTCTGCACTGGGCAAAAATTTCCAAACCATTAGGATTTAAGGATCAATGACATAAATGAGGCAGCATAACTATATGCCAAGAGATTCCCAGTTATTGTCTTTTGCTTTCCCACACAAAAACTCAATCCTAGGAATGAGGAATGATCTACACTGAAAATTTGCTATCTATTCTGGTTTCCAGGCTCTTTTGAAGATGGATGGAAGAATGAAAATGAAGAAAGTCCTTTGTTTCTCAGTACCTGACCTCTACAATTTAAACTTTAGCCCCAGGGAAAGTACAGAACATAGAGCTGAGGAGTAACCATAGACCCATGTACTGCCAAGTTGTCTTATACCCAGGTTATTTAAAACTGGGACCTTCTTTATCATTGTTTTCTGCAGAGACAAAAACTCTTCTAATCATCATGTAGTCACTGCCAATCACTCTGTCATTCATTGCTTTGTCACTTCTGGTCATCTCTCTTTTTTTTCCTGGTTAGACCTTTACTAGGTTCACCTCAAGAAGTGCTAGGCTCTCAGCAAAAGAAGGGGCATGCCTGTTATGCTCAGGGAACATGGAATCCAAGGAAGAACATCTGAGTCGACCAAACTTCAATACCACAATAGTACCAATTCTTTCCCTGACATTTTGCTTCAGATGGAAAATTGGAAAGAAGTAGTTTGAAAATGGCCCTGCACTTTCCTAAAGGTCATGTTCTACAAGAGCACCATGGGCAGCAGAGCAATTTACACTGAATTCATATGTCCAAAAAATGGCAAAATGTGCCTTGGAGGTTTCCATGGCAACCATATTTGCTTATAAAATAAAACAAGTAAATATAGGGATGGCAAAGTGATTTCAGGAACTTGATTAGAAAACTAGGCTAGGCAGATTTACAAGGACAAAAGATAGGCTTGATTGTAACAACAACAATATCATCTCCACTTATCTATTTTGTAGTTTTAAGAAATAAATAACCATCATTGCAAATAAATACTAAAGTATGTCAGCCTATAATTTCTTCTTATTTTCCTTAGTCAGTCTGTTCTCTTTACAGAATGTTGCGTGGAAAAAAGTTAATGGTAATGCTATTAACTAGAGTTCAGTGTCAGAAAATGTTGTGTCCTGGGTGACCAGTTACCTTCAAGTTTGCCTTAATTCTCAAGGGCAGCATGATAGGGCAGAAATTTTGCTTGACTTCAAGTTCTGGATATGTCATTTAGTTTGTAACCCTCAGGAAAATTAGTTCCCTTAACTGATAATAAAAGAGTTAGTGATATCTACTTTGCAGGACTGGGCATATAATGCAGTGATACAGATCTTGCCTATCATGTGGAAAGCTCTAGGTTTCATCCCTAGCAATCACCATCACCACCACCACCACCATCATCATCATCATCATCATCATCATCATCATCATCATCATCATCATCGTCGTCATCATCATCATCATGGCAAGTAGGGGTGTAGTTCAATTCCAGAGGGCTCGTTTAGCATATATGAGATCCTCTGGCTTGAATCTCTGGCATCACACACACAAAAAAAAATTATACTGTGACTGTTTCAGACTATGAGAAAGCTCAGCGGGTAGAGTGTTTTCCTACCATGAGCAAAGCACACACACACACACACACACACACACACACACACACACACACACACACACACACAGCTTGTAGGTTTAAAAATCAGTTAAGCAGCGATGATCACTACTACTGCTTATACACTTGCTGAATTAAAGAGACTGGTGTTTCGTTATAAGAAGCCCAGAGAGGCTGTTTGATTTCCATGTTGAAAATACAATAATGAGAGACATTCTAAAGAGTGTAGAGATGCCAATTTCCTTCCAGACACTCAAGCCAAATGCCAAAAATCTGTAGTGTATACCAAACAGTTTACCTTTTTTTGAGCTAGCTCATAGTCAACTTCTTCCTCACCCAGGCCAATTTCTGCTATCTCTGGTTGGTCTTTCAACTTGTTCAGCAGCTCTGCCTTGGCCACAGAAATATTGTAATAAGCTGAATAAGAGGTAGGGATTCCTGGAGCCACTGGAGGGGGTGAGAAGTGCTGAAACTCTTGCCTGTGGAAACAGTGATCATTTGAGAACCTTTGTTGAGAGGTTCTTTCTTTCTACTTTTATTTCCCCATTTGCAAAATGGTACACTGATCCAACAAAGTGATGTAAAATAATAATATTGATTATTATTTGAATAATGATTCAGTTGTCACTACTCAAACACAGACAGGTCACATGGATATCTAGAAGCCAGGTAAAGGTAAACTTCAAGAATCTGAGGGATATTTCCATGCCCCTGAATTTAGAAACCAGGAGAGATTTCTTTAGAGATAATTTGGTTTGATCACTAATGTCCCATTAAAATCCAGAAAAAAATACCAGGCCCTGAAAATTCTAGGCTTCTATTCATCATGAATTCTGCTTGGTTCATGATACCAGTGTACGAATACCAAAGGAGGGACTAGGTAATAGAAAAACATCTGAGGTTTTAGCAATCGGTCTTCTAAGCTTCTTGGCTTTCTTCTTACCCATCCACATACCTCTACCTACTCCATCTCTATCTAAGCTATTTGCTTATAAAGGCACCATATGGCTTTCCTGGACACTCAGTTCTTTCCTGGTGCCACTTCTGCTTGAAATGACCTCTACGCTGAAGATCCCGAGATCAAAGAGGTCACCTATGATCTCAGCTGTGATCCCCAAGTTGGAGGCTGGGTTTGGCACCTGTGGCAGGGACCTGTCAATGACCTCTTATGAACTCATCTGAGACTGGATTCTGTACAGTAGTCCTTCATCCTAAAAAGAGATAGTATCTTTCTACTTCTGGCATATACCCAGTGACCCAAGACTCCTTCATAGTTATGAAATGAAATGAGAACAAGGGAACCAGTGACACATATGGAGACTTGACAAATATAGCAACAGACCTTGTTGCCTTGGGTTCACCAAAGTCTGCAGGGCTCTGTTGTTTCTCAGAGCCCCAACCCACGACAGTGAATTTCTCCTCAGGAAAGAAGTAGCTTTGGCTCCACGGTGGCTTGGATTTGGAGCCTTCTGCCAGAGATATTTCTGATCTAGTGGGAAGAAGACAGCAAAGAGAAATATTATGATACCAGGTTTCAATGGTGGAGGAAAAATAGTTCCACTCAGAGTTTATACAAGATAGAAGCCCAACACAATATTCTCTTTACCTACCAGCCACCCTCACCCTCCACTTGCTTTTGTTATTACCCTTTTGTTAAGCTCTAGTTGCTTAAAAGTAAAAATAAGAGAAATTCAATCATTCTTGTAGCTCTATGTAGCTCTTAGATAAAGGTTAAACACAACAGTTAAAATGCTGTACAGCTATTTCTTGACTGATCATGTGTAGTCTCCTGATTTACCAAACATCCTCATGCTCATCCTGTAAATTGATGTCACATGTAAGGATTCAAGCTTCTAACACTGATGGACAAATAACACTAGCTGATATTCATACAGTACTTGTCATGTGCTAGAGACCATTCTAAGATAGATATAAGCATGTGTGTGTATGCACACACATGAACACACACACAGATGTGAGGATATAGATGTTTAATTGAATGCTCATTAAAACCACTGAGCAGATGAGAAACACAAGTCTTCAAGAAATAATGTGATTATCCCAGGCTAACAGCTAGTATATTTCACACCCATAATTTCCATCTGAACAACACAACTCCATAATTTGCACTTTGGGCCATTATGCTATATTAACAGAGGGACAAAATGATACACTATAAAACTTTAGGTGTAAAGAATTTTCTGGAATATATGTCAGAGAAGAAAGAACATTCTGGAAAGAATAAGAAGATATGAACTCAGTTAATTCTGATCTATAAGAAAAATATTTAGGGTATGTATGAATGTTTGAATCAGAAATTATAAAGGAAAAAATGTTGTGCTAAGTGGAGATTGAGTTCCTCAGCAGTCACATTCTTACATCATATTGTAGTGGATCACATTAGGCACTATGATCTAGGGTGATTTCCTTATCACCACCATGAACAGAAAAGGAATCAAAGGAAATTTATACAACATAAGCAGAATTTAAAAGTGAATGTCGAAGCAAAAATCAAGAGTCCATCCACAGAGCACTGACAAGAAGTACATATAACCCATAAAGCAAGCCATCTATATTTGATCAGAGTTATTAGATTTGAACAATATTTGAAAATTCTGTTATCCTAGTTGTATGTATGCTTTAAACATTACATTGCTATTTAAGTTGGATGAAATTTGGATGTCTTTGTTTGCATTTTAGGTTTAAAATATTATACATATGCCTACCTCTAACACTATTACTCTTTACAGAGTAATAAACTTGTATCCTTCTGGTTGTGTACACATCTAGGGCATAGAATAGAATGCTACTTACGATGCCAGAGACTGTAAGACAATGTGTAGGCATAATGAACCAGACCATCTGGGTTCTTGCTGCCTGTGATCCTATGATAAAGTGACACTTTGTCCTTTGACTTTACTTTTTCTTGTCTAAAATATGGAGGACAATAAATAGAACTATTCCATAGGGTCACTGTGGAGATTCCATCAATACAAATGGCCCTCAACTGGAGTTATATCCCAATAAAGCCACCATTATTTGAAAAATCATGATTTGAAAAATATCAAGTACAGCTAACCTACCAAACATCACAGTTGAGTAACAGAGTACCCTATTCCTCCTAAGGTCATGTGGCTGCCTAGGAGATATGTCTTCTGCTGCTACCAGACATCCTTGGAGAGTACTGTTCTATAATTCATTAGGCAAGGAAAATATCAAAATGCAAAATTTGAAGTATGGCTTCTACAGAATGTATACAGATTTTGTACTATGTGGAAAAAGTAAAACAAAAGTTCCAAGTTGGACCATTGTTACATCAGACACTATCCATGAAAGTGCTTAGAACGATATATGGCATATAATTGGTAAAAATGTTAGCTATGTTGGGAATGATGTTGATCTTTAAATCCCTATCACTCAAGTTGACTATCTATAATTGATTTTTCAGGCAGAAGCCCGAGTCTTTATAAACACGACTTTTTCTCACACCTTATTGCTATTAAAATAATCTCTGGAGTAGCTAACAAGATCTCTAAAAATAGCAATTTCCTTCTTGTGGCCAGCATGAAAAGATGAATGAAGGTATATAAAGAAAGGAGGTTCAGGGTCCATAAATGAGACCTCTGATGTGATCCTATAACAGAAGCATTTCCTGAAGACGTGGTCCATTGGAAGAACAAGATATGTTGTGAGAAAATCTCTTGAAGGAATATAGAGTCATATCAAGTTTTGAATCCTTGAGGTTTAACATTGAATTAGGTAGTCCTTTTCGTTTGTTAAAGCTTTAGTTTCTTCAACTGTCAAAAGGAAACAACAATGGCCAATGAGAGTGTTGAGAGCACTAAACAAAATAATAGATATAAAATTCCTAGCACTGTCTAGCACACAGTAAATGCTTAATAAATGTTCATTCACTCATTTATTCACTCATTTATATATCTTTCCTTCTGAAATATTAGTGAAATATCTACTATGTTCCTGGCCACTTTCCCTTCTATCTGTGATACATAACAATCACAGTTACTTTCCATAAAACATTCTCTAAAAAACATCGCATTTTTTGCAAAGAAGAATGGTTCTCAGAGAGGTGTCAGACAGCTTGAGAAGCAGCTATATACAATCTGGTAAGGTACTGTCACAATTTTTGGAAGGTAGGCCCTGAAAATGCCTTCAAACTTTGTGGCAGCTAGATGTGGTATCACATGCCTATAATTCCAGCACTTGGAGGCTGAGGCAGGAGGATAACTGTGAGTTTGAGGATAACTTGAGCTACATAGTGAGTTCAAGGCCAGACTGAACTACAAAGCAAATCTTGTCTCAAGAAAGAAAGAAAGAAAGAAAGAAAGAAAGAAAGAAAGAAAGAAAGAAAGAAAGAAAGAAAGAAAGAAAGGGAAGGAAGGAAGGAAGGAAGGAAGGAAGGAAGGAAGGAAGGAAGGAAGGAAAGAAAAAGGCTTGTGGCATCTCAGATGGTAAAATTGCTCAACCTGCTACAGATAGTCAAGTAATAAGATTTGCCTGTCAGTAAAGTGCACAACAACAAGATACTTCTAATAGCAATAAAGCATCAGGCAACTTTGTTTTAAAGGGGTTTAAAGAAAACACTTAGAAGACCCATGTTTGTTGTTCTCAGCTCCAACAGAGAATGGAGGTAGCTCTCTGTAGAAGGGCAAGCACAGCTGAGACCAAAGCACTAAGGAGTGGTAGTCTGGAGGTTTTGCTCCAAGGTAAAAATGGCAACCAGGCATTGTGGGGTTCGAGGAGGTTTGAAGAAGCACTGGCACAGCCAAGTGACAAAGGCCAGTACTCCCATGCCAGGTGTCTTGCTTTGACCTATCTGTGAAATGCAGAGGCAGCAAAAAACTGAAAGAGATAAAGATTGATGTTACTATTGTAAAGAATTGTCAGAGCAAAACAACTGGTTTTAGGAATACCTTTGATGCTGAGCTAGGACAGTTTAGAGGCCCATCTTACTTAGCCTAGAGAACATTGGCAAACTAGGTTGCCAGAAAAGACCATGAACTAGGTTTCTAGTAAAGATCAGTGAAAGCAAAATGGGTCTTATAAGCCTTCACTTCTGGAGAACTTAAAAATCCCAGTTATTGATACATATCTTCAAGATGAACTGAAAAATAACACAATATTTTAATGACGATATGTAGGGATAAGAACATTGCCCACTTCCATTTACTCAGCATCTACTATATGCTAAGCATGTAGTTCTGTTCTTTGCCTAGATTATATTCACAACAACCATGCAGAATAAGTATCATCACATTAGAACCCTGAGGCTGGGAGTGACTTAACAGCGCAAAGTCAGGCAGCTAGTAAATAGTGATCTGCTGCTGCCTAGATATTCAGTGTCCCTGTGCAGACTCTCACAAACACTTACTTGGAGGAATCAGTAGGGTCCTGTTCTGAAGTCCTCCAAAGTCCACCCATGCCATAATAACAAGGGGGCTGTGCCTGCTCACTTTGAGAACCCAGGTGGCTCCTTATTGGAGGCAGGAAATCACTGGAATGGAGAGCAAAAGACTCTTGGTCTGATAGGCTCTGTGAACCCCGTCTTGAGGCCTCCAGGTGATCAATGCTTCGGGGTTGTGGCTGCTCAAGGACCTCTTTAGGATTGAGAGCACAGGAACCAATAGTTTCTGAATTAAAACACTGTAGTGGTAACTCCTCTTCTCTCTCCTCTTCCTGTTCCTCTTCATCTTCTTCCTCCTCTTTTTGCTGCTGCTGCTGCTGCTGCTTTTGCTGTTGGGCTTCCCGGAAGAGCCTGTACTTTTCCCAGTTGGGAGGAGGAGGGCGAGGAGGAGGAAAGGCCTTCTTCCTGACTGCAACAGGATCAGGTTGTGTTTCATCACCTTTGGTACAGAGCTCCCTCCGATGCTGCACCCAAGAACGGGTGTTTTGAGGCTCCAAACTGATGTGACTCTCTGAGAAGGCACGATTACGCAGCGGGTGGGGCATGGAGGGAAGTGAGCATTCTGCCTCATAAACGGAAGTTTCTTTTGTTTTTTTCAAGGTATGTTTGAAGTCTCCTAGGAGATCAAGAGAAGAAATTGCTCTGTGGCTTAATTCCAGTGCTGAGTTCTCAAGACAGGAATGGAAGGGGGCTGCCCATGAAAAGTTGGCCTTGGAATGAGCCATATCCCTGCAAAACAGCAGATGAGGTTTGTGTAAGATAAAGAACTTTGCAGGTGGGTCTATATTTTGGATAACATCCCTTAATACAATTTAAAGTGAACAGAAAACATTTGAATTTATGTAGTAATTGCATTAGTCACAGTAATAATAATCACAATAATAATAATGATAGCTAACACTTATTATGCATATACTAAGTATAAGAAACTATTTGGAATCCTTTTAATATCTTATTAAACTTCGCAATAACCCTAGGAGGTAGATGTTAGTCTTATTTTACAGTTAGAGAAACTGAGGCATAGGTTAAATAACTTGTCTAGGGTCATGAGGCTAATCACTGGTACAGCTAGAATTTGAACTTCAGCTGTCTTATTCTAAAGTCTAGATATATACACACTGACCTAGTCTGTTCATAGCACTCAGATTAGATGTACTATATTAGGGGGTTTACAGCCTGGCTGTTTTACCTTACTGCTATTTTTGTCTTATTTTTAATTAGGAAAAATTTTGAATATTTACAAAAATATAGATATTGCCATAGTAAATGCCCATCTTCTCAAAATTAGCGCATTTTAATACATTGCCATCTATGCTACATTTATTTATTTATTTGTTTGTTTGTTTATTTATTTTTGGTGGAACCAGGGCTTGAAGTCAGGCCCTTGCACTTGCCAAGGAAGTGCTTATTCCACTGAGCCATCTCCTGCCCCCCCATACATTTTTATTAATAAAAAATCAACAATCCCTTTTGTATCATTCTTCAACTCCATTCGCCTTCTTGCCTACTTAGATGCAACCTGTATTATAAATTATATAGATACTTTCTATGTTTTTATACTTGCAGCAAAAATATCAAGCAGACCACTCATAAATATCTACTACTTAGATTTAAAGTATATTTTTCTAATAAAGTTCCAATCAGTAGTCTCAAGATAAAATCTATAACTATTGATTCTTTTAAAGTTACCTTGCAAGAACAGGTAGGACATTACACTAAAGAATGTTCTGCTACTGAAGAAATGATGAAGAGGAAAAGCAAAAGATTAAGCATGTCATAAAACAATAATTAAAAGTATGTTATTGATTAATAGAATAGAATGTCTAAAAACAAAACTGTCTATAGAAAACATCAGATAAATCTTCCAAAAGGAGAAAATAAAATATTAAAGAAATCTTTTTGAGATAACTATAGAATAGCGATATTTGGCACTGTACCCTATATTGTATATCAAAATAAATTCAGGATCGATACTGATGGATGTGTGTACATATAATTTTAATGTACTACATTTATCTGTATATAATATTATAAGCATATATTTGTATATAATATGCTTAGAAAAACTATCAGAAAAATTTAAGACTATTACTTGGGAGGCAAAAGTTCTCTTGTAATGGAAGAAAATATCCAAGAAAAACGTCCCTGTTCATTTAAATATGTATAAAATGTTAATCTTCTACATAATAAAGTTAAAAGACATTGCATTTCCGCCAGCATATAAATGGTTAAGCCCTCTGAGCCATAAAACCCGGTTTCCTGCTGTAGCCTCTGAGCAATCAACATCAGGCTAAGTCCTAGCCAGTGACAGGAAATTCCAAGGGCTCCGTGAGATCATCATCAATAGTGATGATGACTCCTGAAAATAATTCTTTAAAAATAACATAAGCTGCGGTGGGCAAAAGGAGAAAAGAAGGAAGGGAAAATACATGGGTAGATAGATAGTAGCTAAAATAATTATATTACTAATTTCAATTAGTTCATTGAAAAGAACAGATTGTGCTTCCATTGTTTGATCAATTTTGCAAGCCAATAACTTGTAATCTGAGCAACTACTCTGAAGATAACAATATGCAAAACATTAACCATTGCCAATTTCCTATGACCTTGTTTTGAAATTCTTTGCCATTTTTAATAAAACAAAAAAATAATATATGCAATAATAGAAAGATTTTTTGGCTAGTTCAGGCTGCCTTAAAGGTGGGTCTGGTGCAGCCTGTGGAGCTGGGGATGGAATCGCAGTCCCCTGGGCCTGACTGGCGAGTTTACCCAAGCAGGCACTTTAAACAACTGAGCTAACTCACAAACCCCCTAATATATGTAATAATAGCCAAGCTCAGAGAGAATGGAAAGTAAAATATCTCTCAGGTCACCTCCCTTTATTTCAGGTCACCTCCAAGCTAGCTTATCACTCACATGGATCAGAAATTCACATTTAGACATCTCCACTCTCTTTTCACATGGGTCTTAGCCTACCCATAGACACCCTGTGCACACTCTCCTCAGGAAGAAGAATCTCTTATGTGTAAACTCTTCCACCTGGCACAGTCCTTAGGCAAAATAAAAACAAATAGCAGCGAGTGGAAAGTAAAGGATAATAAATGTATGTCATGCAGAGAGGCTTTCCTAATTAGCCTATCTAATATAGTGATTACTTCTTAATTATTGTTAATCTACTTGGCTTTTCTCTGAGCATTCATCCCTCTCTGATATTATATCATATATCTATTTTCGCATGTTTTGTGTTCTACTCTTTAAAATGTAAGTTCCACAATGGTAGAATTCTTGCATCTCATCCAATTGGTCTAGTGACTAATGCACAGTAGGTCTTTGATGAATATTTGTGATATATATATATATATATATATATATATATATATATATATATGCAAAATTTTAACAAAGTATGATACTTCCCTTATAAAAAATATTTCAATAAAGAAAAATCAATAAATAAGACACAGATTGTGCTATAACTACCCTGAAACTTCATATATCAAAACAACACATCAAAATTGATGAAGCAAAATCTATAGCATATAGGAAGGTGAAGAAAAGCAGAAAACAAAATATAAGCCTATTTCAATTGATGACTGACTATGCTGGTTGAAAACTAAGATAATGAAAAAATGTAAATTTCTTCATACACTAAGATCAAAATGATCAGAGTAGCTACGTCCATGTACAAATGTGCCGAAATGAAGCATGTTGATCTATACAACCAATATGCACTAGAAAAAAGAAATGAAACAAAAAGGCAATTCTTTCTTTTCAAGAGCAAACTGGGGGCCGGCAAAATAGCTCAGTGGATTGAAGGGCCTGCTCAGGTAGAGACAGTGGCCCAGGCATGTAGTGCCAGCCCTGCCCCTGGGGTGCTCTGAGACAGTGATTGAGGCTGGGTGTGGTGGCACAAGCCTGTGTTCCTAGCACTTGGGAGGCTGAAAGCAGGAGGATCATTATGAGTGAAGGGACAATCCACAATATGGGAAAAAATGGTTGCCAGCTGTTCCTCAAACAAAAGATTACCATCAAGAACATATAAAGAACTAAAAAAAAAATCAGACCTCCAAAATTGAAAGACCCAGTCCAAAAATGGACATCTGAGATGAATATACACATCTTGGTGGAAGAAATACAAGCAGCCAACAATTATATGAAAAACTGTTCAACATCACTGGTCATTTGAGAGTTGCAAATTAAAATAACACTTTTTGTTGTATTTCACCCAAGAAAGAATGGCTAGCATTAAGAAGTCAATCAATATCAAATTCTGGAGGGGCTAAGGGGAAAAAAGAACACCTCTCCACTGTTGCAGACTTGTAAAATCACTGTGGAAATCAGTGTAAAGACTCCTCAAAAACCCTGGCTTGCAAGTCATATTTCACCCAGCTATTCCCCTTCTGAGTGTCTTCCCAGAAGAATTAAGAACATCATACCAGAGCAATATATGCACACCCATGCTTATAGCAATGCAATTTGTAATGGCTAGATCTTGGAAACAACTCAAATGCCTATCAACCGATGAATGGATAAAAAAGATGCAGTCTTTTTATACAATGGAGTATTACTTTGTCATAAAGGAGGATAAATCTGAGATGTTTATAGGTAAATGCATGCAATTAGAGACCATACTCATAAGTGAAATATACAAGACACAAATGTGTAAATATTGTATTGTCTCCCTAGGGTAAGGAACTGAAAGAGTAAATAAGATCCAAAATGTATAATAGATATTATAAAGGAGAAAGAAACATCAAAAGGAAAGAGAAAGTTGGTTCAGGAAACAGGGAAAAGAAGAAAGGGAAAAGCAAAAGCAAAAATGTATATATATATATATATATATATATATATATATATATATATATATATATATATATATATATATATTAGTTAAAATATTTCCATCAGCACACTCTACAAATGGATTTCTGTTGCACCCTATGGGTCATGATTCCATATAAGTCTACAGGGTGGATTTCAAGGAAATAGCTGTAGCTCAGTCCTGCAAGTGACACCTGACCACCAGTAATTGTCATGGTCATTATCCATGTCCACAACTCACGAGCAATATCCTACCCCCAAACTGTAAGAAGAAATGGTCATTTATTTGTCATGCCAGTATTTATTTTGTTTTATTCTTAGTACTTCTTTACTACCATGAAAACATTTTCTTAGTTCAATTGTTTTGAAACATTTAATTTTTTATTTACTTTTATTTCATTTTATTGAAGAACAAATAGCAATGAGACAGTTTCAAAATCAAATTAGTAGGACAGATTCAACAATTTATACATTGCACATTGTTTTGTAGTGTTTTTTGTTGTACAAGGTGCATATATGGTACTCTGTCTACAAACACTATTACAGCAGATGTCTCTAATCAATGATTTAAGAAAATGTAGCTGTATACCTATCTTGTTTAAAGTTGAATTATACTACAGTTTCAATAATTAATACTTTTTACATTGTTATCTTCCTAGTGGTTATCCATACTACAAGAAGCAGACAGGATATTCTGTCCAAACACTATTAATGCAAATCTTTCGTATGGAATTACACAAAAGTACTGCATATTTATCCTAACTGTACTGTTTATACAGACACAGAATGGTTCTTACTTTGTATCCCCCTTTTTTGTTTAGTCCTCTTAAAGATGGGTATTCTATTGTCATTCAATTATTACAGGTGCTTGAATTTAGTGAACCAATGCAACACAGTCCACCAGTCCACAAGAATAGTGGGTTATCTGAAGATGTTGTTGCCTACAGAAATTTACAATTCAGTTTATTATTATGGCCTTATTTTATATACCTCATTTTTATACTTTTCTACAGGATGATTAAGACCCATATAACAAAAAATGTAACTTTTGTATCTGATGAGGTCAGTCAATTCCCCTCAGGGTTTATCTTGTGACCCTGTACTTCACTGTGTAGATCCTATGTCAGCCATGAGGATGAGTCACGGCCATTGCTTAGCCAGTTTGCTCTCTGTGAGAGCCTGAGAGAAAGTTTTCTCTCCATGTGACTCTCCTTAAGCACACTATAGATCATCGATCACACTTCTCTGTGGCTCAATAATCTCCTTGATCAGAAAAATTGGGGCACAACTGAATTCCATGATGTTACAGTACAGGTTCTCCTAAGTCCTGAGTCTTCACTGACCTTGAAAGGCTAGGGCCAAAATGTTGGCTGACCTTGCAGCCCTTCCATTTCTCCAATTTTTGATCTGCAAACTTAGGTTGTTAACCATCTAGAAGAGAAGCTGATTGTTACCCTGCAAAATATGCAATTCAGCTTACCACAACTACCTGATTAAATTCTTTTTCATTGTTGTTATACCTTTCTATTTGTATTTCTTCTTTTGATTTCTTATACTAGGGAGACTATACGATATTTGCACATGTGTTTCTGGTTTATTTCACTTATGAGTATATCTTCAAGTGGCATCCACTTCAATATAAGTGCTTCAAGTTTATCATTCTTTATAGCTGTTTAAACACTCCATTCTATAGAAACACCACATCTTTTTCAACCATTTCTCATGTGACCAGCATCTTGGTTATTTCCAAGATTTTGCTATCACAAATTGTGCTTCAAAAAACATTGGTACACATAGGTCACTAAAACATTTAATTTTTAATTAATTTTATTTAATTTTCTGAATATTGCTTAATCTTATTTTTGTTTTAAGATTTATATTATGTCTTTTAATTACAATTTACCTAAAAGACATCGTATGATACCTTCTAGTATTTGAAACTTTAAGAAGTATATTTCCATTTTCTGTTGACTTTATATTACTTCATCATTGCTTTTTTATTTTTTAATAATTTTATTTTTTTGTTATTAAAGTAAATTTATTTTTTAGATTGCACATTGTAAATAATTTACCAACTTAAATGAATATAACAATAAAAATTATCCAAAATAAAAATGAATTTACAGATCAGTCATAGAATAGTTCACTCAGTGTCAAAATCAGGAAACTTATATTCTTTTTATACACACACACACATGAAAAAATACATGTATGACCCAATATAAGAATGCTACTGTTTCACAGGAATCTTCAATGACCTTTTAAATAAAGGTTCATCTTATATATCTCATATATATATATAACTATCATTGCATAACTATCACTTTGAGAGCTCTTTATTGTTCATCCAAGAGCATACTGCAACTTCTCTTGCCTTTTCAATTATGCTGTTCATTATTTCCTATTTGCTATGTCTGGAGGTATTAAAATATTTCAAGTTTATATAACTAGAAAATATTTTACTTTTACTTTTCAAAGGTATGTTTGCTAAGTATAAAATTCAAAAAGGATATTTTTTTTTCTTTCAGTCCTTTAATTAGTCTAGTTTCTTACACAGTTCATCTTTTTTTTTCTTTACAATGTGGAATAAGATGCTATTTAATTTTGTTCTTCCATAGCTAATGTTTTTTATGTATATGCTTTAATCATTTTTCTTTACAATAAGTTTTGGACAATTTCATTTTTGTGTATCTTGGTATGATTTTATTTCAATTTCTTGTGCAAAAGGTTCAGTTTTCTTGGAAATGTGGTATTATAAGTTGAACTAAATTCAGAAATTTTGAATCTTTAAATATTTATTGCCTACTCCTTTCTACTTTGAGAATTCTAATTATATGAATATTAAAAAAAGAAAGCAGCAGAATTAATGCTTATAATTTTGTTTTTACTGTGATTTTTTTTCCTCTCTTGAATTTCTTATAACTCCTTAGTTAATGTTTTTTTTCTTAAGCAAAACTTACATATTTATATCTGGTAATCTGAAAAACTAATTTGCACATAGCATCATGTAATACAGCAACTATCTGGATTTGTATTACTTTGTTTAGTGAAATCTTGTATCATGTATAATGCTGTTGTCTTCTGTCACTATTTTGTATTCTTTAAAAATAATAATAAAAAGTACAAAATTAAAAAACAATAAGTTGAAGGGACCACTATGCAATACAACAAATACTGTCAAATCTATATTATTTTGTTTAGTGAAATTCTGTACCATTTGTAATTTTTTATTTTAATATTATTTTGTACTCTTTATAACTAAAAAAAACTTAAAACATAAAACAATGAAAAAGATGTAAATAGAAAAATTGTATATATTCTCATTTTATAAGAAAAATCATATATGCGTGCATATGCGTTACTTTTGTGGAAGAATACACAACAAACTGCTAAAAATACTCTCAAAAAATAAATAAAAATAAAAATATTCTCTTAACAGTTGTATTGATAGCTTGGGATAAGATTTTTATAGTGAATATGCAGGTACATATATGTTTATACTACTTGCATTTATTTTTCAATTCAAAATTACGGACAGCCGGGCGTGGTGGCGCAGGCCTGTAATCCCAGCACTCGGGAGGCTGAGGCAGGAGGATTGTTGTGAGTTCGAGACCAGCCTGAGCTACAAAGTGAGCTTAAGACCAGCCTGAACTGCATAGTGAGACCCTGTCTCAAAAAGACAAAAAAAAAAAAAAAAAAAAAAAATTACGGACACCAGGTTAGGAAGCCATGTAGTTGGTTGGCTCCTTACGCCTTCTCATTTCTGTACTATTGTTGAGTATGCTTGGATATTACTCAGCTAGCTATGCAGTCCAACTTCCTTGATAAGAATGAGAAGCAGAGCTGAAGCATATGACTATGAGGATTGTGCCCTACACAATTTACACAAACATATGCCACAACCTCAGCCAGAGAGTTCAGTATTACAATGCAGCACTGTCATTTATTAGGCACTTTGCCATGTACACAGCATCATTTCTAGGTCCTTTTCCTCTAGTTTATCTTCAGGGCAGATTTGTAAGACAGGTCATTTTACTGAAATTGAAATAAATATGTTGCCCGAGAACACACAACTTTTGAATTTTGGAAACATATTTTCAAATTCTACTGGAATTCAGAATCAAGTCTTTCTGACAACTGTGTACATTCTGATCTTTTATATAGCCTTTACTGTTTCCTGGCTAAGGCAATGCAAAAAAGGACAAATTGATTATTATCACAGAGCAGTGTTCTTCCCAGCCATGGTGACAGGGCATTATTGGTTTAGTAGCCACTCGCTGAAGTCTACTATGCTCAAGCTAAGGATACTGGTGTAATAAAGGTTCTATCTTCAAACTCTCAGAGTTCTAAATGCACTGAAATCAACTACTGCACTTTGGGACCAAGTAAGATTTCTGTCTCTGGGATAGAAGGCAAAGAACTTCATTGGGCAGGAATAAGAGTTTTTTTACTTCTTACTATCTGTTGAGTCCTGCACTTGACATTTTGCTCTTTTTCATTTGAGGTCTTATTTTGTTGGTTTGTTTTCCTTCTTTTGACTTTTATTTTTATTGGTATATGTATGCAGTACATAATGATTATATTCCTTGTGAATATAATTCCATGTACTAAGGGAGTTGGCACAGGCACAGAACACATCTGTATCTTTTTCCATTCCTTTACCACCATCTCTTGGTCTCCTTCCACTTTGCAGAAGATTTGTCTACCTGTTTCTTGTTACCTTTTATCTTTATTTATACTTTGAGTTTTTCATATAAGGGAAATCATGCCATATTTAGGATTGTGTGTCTGATTTATTTATTTTTTTAATTATGGTCTCAAGGTGCATCCATTTTCCTAAAAATGACATTAGTTTATGCTTCTTTATGGCAGAACAATACTGCATTGTACATTTGTGGATTTCAGTGAATCTTTACAACAACACATTGAAGTAGGTGCGGTGATTGCCACTTTGCAGATGAGGATTCTAAGGCTCAAAAAGGGTCAATAATTTTCCCAGTTTAACTATATAATGGAGTATTACTCAGCTATTAAGAATGATAAGTTTGAGGCATTTATACTGAAGTGGATGCCACTTGAACATATACTCATAAGTGAAATAAACCAGACACACATGTATAAATATCATATAGTCTCCCTAGTATAAGAAGCGAAAAGCAGAAATACAAAAGGAAACATTCAACAACAACTAAAATCAATTGAGTCCGGTAAGGCAAAGTGAATGGCATATGCTGTAGGATACTAATCAGCTTTTCTTCTGGATGGTTAACAACCTAAGTTCACAGATCAAAGTTGGAGAAATAGAAGAGCCACAAGGCCAGCCAACATTTTGGCCCTAGCCTTTCAAGGTCAGCGAAGACTCAGGACATAGGAGAACCTGTACTGCAACATCATGAAACTCAGGTGAGCTCCAAATTTTCTGAACAAGGAGAATATGGAGCCACAGAGGAAAGAGATTGAAGTTCTAAAGTGTGCCTGGGGAGAGTCACATGAAGAGCAAACTTTCTCTCAAGCTCTCACAGAAAGCAAACTGGTCAAGCATTGGCCGTGACTCATCCACATGAATGACACAGACAAAGGAACTACAGAATAATGTACAGGACTACAAGATAAACCCTGAGAGGACTTCACTGACCACATAGGAAATATAAAGTTCATGTGTTGGTATATAAGTCTTGATCTATCTAGATCTTAACCATCCAGCAGAAAAGTATAAAAATGAAGCATACATCGTGAGCCCATAATATTAAGCTGAGCTGTAAATGGCTATGGTCGACAATTTCTTTGAATAGCTCACTGTGGTTGTAGAATGCTGGGCTGGGTTGGATTGTGGTGTCGAGTTCAAGCATTTTCCCAGCAGGTAAGAGACTGTAGCTTTCAGACTGGAAGTTTTGTTGTCTAGTTCTAAGAGACAGTGCCACTGAAGCAAAACCTGTTTAGGTGCAGCAAAAGGTCTTTGCACTATATTCATACCAACATGTCCAAGAAAAGTTTAGACTCTCATTTTGGAAGAGGGAGGAAGCGTGAAAGCTAAGCATGAGAAAGGGCTTTGTTGACACCATCAAGGAGACAAAAGCAAACTGCCTGCCAAAGCTTGGGTTGTTTTCTTTTCCTCTTGGCATAGGTTGTCTTTTCTTCTGATGAACAGATTTTTCCCTTCTGCTAATTTTTTGACCTAATAATAACTGAAAATGAAGATCAATATTTGTAGAGACTGAAAAATCTTCTCCTGCCTGTTCCTTGGCCTTTTTGAAGTTCTCTTGTTTGGAGACTTTATTTTTAAAATCACCACAATAGCTTGGCATCCCACGATCTCAGTAGCAAGAATGCATAGAGCCAGTTTCTCTCGCCTTTCCCTCCTCTCAGCAGCCAAAAGATAAGAGTGTTCCAAGAGAAACAGCCACTCCAAGGTTATCGCTAAAGGAAATATCTGTGAGATCCAGGGGGAGAGACACAAGGAGACTACACAAGGAGGAGAGAAGGACCTTGGAGAGATTGCTACTGTCAGTTCTCTTTGCTCTTGAGTTCGCAGAATTTCTAATAAGGAATACTGAGCCTAGCAATGACAAATACAAGCAAGCTGATGTCACTGAGCCTTCTCTAATCTCCCAAAAGCTGATGTTAAATGTCCTTTGAAGAGATCAGAGAAATATTGGCTTTATTTGAGCTGTCCTAGGGGAGGCTTAGTTCCCTCTCTCCAGTTATCCTAATTGTTGTCAAGTTCTCTATATGTACATAAATACCATGGTAGACAGACATTATTTTTCTTTGTGAACAATGGCATCAAAATGCAAGCTTTCTGAATATATCACTAGTGATGCAAGAGAAGGGAAACAGGATGATCTTAAGAAAGTGATGATTTTGATCCAGATGTTAAAATGTTTGTCAGTGTTTGTGTTTGTGTGTGTATGTGAGGTTACTATGCTATAATGTTGTGATCATTATGGAGCTTCATAAAGGTCTGCTAAGGTACCCCCTCAGAAAAGTTCAATTTCTCATGGATCCAGGTAAGCAGAAGTCTTGATTGATGGAAAATTCCAGAAAACCAAATGTTAGTTAGCCATAAGATCAAACCCATCTGTCACTGATAGGGGTCTTTTTCTAACACCCTTGATCTAGCTTCCCAGACTTAAATCTCACTAGTATGGGATGCTACTTCCTCACATTTCCTTTTATTACATATTTTAGACTCTTGCTATGTACCTAAAGAATATCATGTGCATTCAAGTTCAGTTATTTACATTTTACCATAGTCTTTTCTGAATTTTGTGTATGGTTGCTATCAGATTCAAAATGTACTTTAGAATTTAGCTTTTGGGGAGTAAATACTATCACAAATATTCATTCACTGCAATACCCAAGAATTTTTTAAACTGTTTGTTAGTAAGAGCTATTCTGTTACAGTATGATGACATATTAGACTGGCAAGCTGTTTTCATAATTATAAATAGTGCTATGAACATATTCAAGTAAAATATTTTTAGCTTATATCTTTAGGGCTATGTTGGGTCACAATATGAAAAGCTTTATAATTCTTGACACATATTTCCAAATTGTCACAGAAAACAGAACTAATTTATATTGCTTTTAGAAACACAGTTTCCTTATAGGCTTGTTAAGAGAGGTCTTATAATCTATCGTTTCTGTTGATTGCTGATAGTTTAATAAGGTTATGATGCCTTGAAATTTCCTTTAATTTGTACATCTCTAGCTGCTAAAAAGTTTTGGTTTTCCTGCCTTTTATTTCCTCATGTAAAGTAACTTGCCTATTTATTTTCCTTGCCTACTTGTGAAGCCAAATCTTCTAATGGACGTTCTCTATTTGTATCCATTCTTTATTCCTTTTAGACAGACATCTGCTATCAGCATGTTGATCTCAGGCATTCTCCTCATTCTAATGCATAGCTTTTTATTACATTTTATTGTACAAAGGATTTTTTTAAAAAATTATATATTTGAATCCATTCATCTTGTCTTTAATGACATTGTTCTTTTAAAAGATACATATTTATCTTCCATCCACAGCTGGAATAAATATGCTATTTCACTAGTTACTTTCTGGATAGTAACTGCTATGAAGTTAATCGTTCTCTAAATTGAGACCTAAAATTTCAGAGATTCAATAGTGATATTGCTTGCTCTCCCCAGTTCAGTATTTCTTGCAGTCTGGAATAGCTCCAGTCTGTTCCTAGAATCCCTTATTTTTATTTCACAGTTTAACTTTTAAACACATTATTAGGGCCTGAGGAGATAGCTCAGTAGAATAAGTGTTTGCCTGGCAAACACAAGGGCTTGAGTTCGATCCCCAATTCCACAAAAGAAATAGATAAATAAATAATAAACACATTGTTATATGTTTTCAGTATTTATCACTGTGCATGGGCTTTCCATTATCATTGGTTAACGATAAATTCACTATCATTGTCTTTGAGATTTTGGGCAATTTCTTCCCAATATTGTTTGTTTATTTTATGCATTTTGTACAGGGTCCACAGGGTCTCATGACACATACTACTCATATCAGAACTGGAGTGATCCTCCTGTTTTCAGCCCCACAAACATGGGGATTATAGGCATGTGCCACCACACCCAGTCTCAATGACTTTCTCAGCATGCCCTGGGGGCAGGGCCTGTAGGGCATGCCAGGAATGGAACTTCAGGCCCCTGTGTCTGTCTAAGCAGGTACTTTAATCCACTAAGCTATGTGGCCGGCCTTCAGATATTGTACTATGAATTTAACAAGTTCTATAAAGTATCATATGCTGATTTGTAATCATCACATCTGTGTGTTAACTTAGGGAGAATTCCTAAATTAAATCAGAAGAAAGCTATGCATTTACTTAAGTGTTTATTTCTCTTATTAGATTTTTATAATTCTCTTTGACTAAATTCATATACTCAAATATTATATGAATAGTCAAGTGTTTACCCTCACTTTGGCATACTTATGATAAATCTTTCATACTTTTAAAGATTGTATTCTTCTTTTTTTTGTGAAACCAGGGATGACCTCAGACCCTTGTGCTTGCCAGGGAAGCGTTTATTCTACTGAGCCATCTCCCCAGCACCTAAAAATTGTATTCTTCTTAGACGGTAAAGACTTCTCAGAAGGTGTACTCATCCTAACGAAATCTGAGTGAGTTCTGAATTATCTATTTTCTTTTATTCAATCAGTAAATAAGAAGTGTGTAGTGGAACTTTCAAATGGCTTGTGATATGGATAAGTGACTTTTCTTTGTGAACTTTCTTGGCTGTAAAACTCAGTCAGTAAATAGTACCTATCTCATAAGGTCATTATGAATAATATTTCATGTAATAATGGGTTTAATGAATATGATACATAATACTCAATAATTAGCTATATTTGTTCTTGTTAAAAGTGAATTAATATCTTTCCTAAGTTTTATAATATTTACTAGTAAAATATGAAAAATAAGACAATCTCATAATTTATAAATATTGCTTATGACCATTCTACATATCCAAATTTCTATGCCAAGTGGAAAAAATGGAAAGAAATCTCTAAGTGCTTCCCTGGCAAGTGCAAGGACCTGAGTTCAATCTGTGGTTCCAGAAAGAGAGAGAGAGCGAGAGAGAGAGAGAGAGAGAGAGAGAGAGAGAGAAAGAAAGAAAGAAAGAAAGAAAGAAAGAAAGAAAGAAAGAAAGAAAGAAAGAAAGAAAGAAAGAAAGGAAAGAAAGAAAGAAAAGAAAGAAATCTCAGCAAGCAACCAGGAAAGAAAATCCAGAAAATAATATATTTTGGCTTCAAAATACACACACTTTGGTAACTTTTTCTCCCAATAAATCTCTTCATCATTTTCTCCCTCCTACTTATATCAAAATGAGTTTAATATTAGCACAAAACAAGCAATAGTGGAGGGAGACAACCAAGAGTGAACCTACTTGGAGTTATCAATTCATAGCAGGCTTCTAGGCAGAGTGGCTCAAGATTATACAGCTGACTTTCCCAACTGCACCCACCGTTACAGCGGTAAGAGCAATGGCACAATAAATGTTAAAATGCATGTGTGTGGTGGTGATAAAGAGTGAGGGGAAATTCATCAGAATTTTTTCTTCACAAATGTCATCTCTTCCCTGAACCTCTCCTACTCCTTCTTACCTTGCCTAAGATCTTTTAACTGTGACCTGCCTTTCCCATTCTTCAGCATTAAAGAAAGATCCTCCTTTTTGACTTATCTCTCCTTTCTGTTTTTCACTAATCCAATGTCTGATATCTGGAACAAATCTTCTCCTAAACTTGTGGTTGTCCAACTTAGTGTGTATTAGAATTTGTGAGATGGAGGGTTTAGAAAAACAAAGAATTCTGGCCCGTATCTCAATTTTCTCATTCAGTAGATATGAGTGTGACTTTATATTTTTCATTTCAAACAGTTTTTGGGTGATACTAAGGTTGCTAAGCCTGGGATGACATTTTGAGAACCACTAAATAAACCTACTGTCTCCAACTTTCCTGCTTGCTTTCCCTAACCAACTTCTTTTTTCAACATTTTAAATGTTTAAATGTCTTTTAAAAAAATCATTTTGAACACTGAAAGAATTGCACAGTAACAGTCATGGTATTAAAATTTTTAAAAATAAAATGAAACCTCTTATATTGCTGGTTGGAATATAAAATAGCATAGTTGCTCTTCAAAAGGCAGTTTCTCTAAAAGTTAGACATAAAATTCTCATATGTCACAGAAATTCACTCCTAAAGATGTGCCAAAAAATCTGAAAACATATTTGTGCAAAACTTGTGCATGAGTTTTCATAACAGTAATATTCACTAAAGTCAAAAAGTACAAAAAACTCTAATGTTTATTAATGGATGAACTGGTAAACAGAATGTGGAATATAAATACAGTGAATATTATTTTGCAATAAAAAGAAATAAAGCACTGAAACATGCTACTACATGGGTGAACTTTTAAAACATCACACTGAGTGACATAAAAACACACATTTTATATGATTCCATTCATATGAAGTCTATAGAAAGGGTAATTCTATGAAAACAGAAAGTAGATGGGTGTTGAGGTTGAGAATAGCAAGTGACTGTCAATGTCCATGAGGGATATTTTAGGGTGACAAAAAAGTGCTAGAACTGGGTTGTGGTAATGATTGTATATCACTATAAATTTACCAAATGTTTTCAAACTGTACAATTAAAATAGGAATTTATGATATATAAGGCTGATTATATTCTCCTTTATGCACTTTCCTTTGACCATTAACAATTCACTTTCATATCCATCAGCTTACTAAATTTGCTTTAGTTGAGCATGATTCAAAACTGTTCAATCTATTTGCATTCATCTAATTTTCTACCATGGTAATATAGACAAAGAGTACTGCTTCTGCCCCATTAGCAGCTTGACCTTGCAGTTTCCTACATTGGCTTTTCTTTCTCATCCTACCCTTGCCAAGTGTTTAAAAAGTGTACTCCAGAAGGTCCTCCTCATATGTACCACTCACTTCAACTACAATACATCCACATTTTAACAATTTCTCCCCAAAGCAGCTCCATTTTCAACTGCCTCATCTATGTCAAAAAATTTCTTCAACTATTTGGGACTCAGTTATTTTAGACTTATCTTCTGGTTTTTCTCCATTCTCTATCAAGTTTCTTCTATTTGCTCCTTAAAAGGTATTATGTATCTGTGAGCAAATACTTTCAACAGACAATGCACATGGTAAGCAATACTGATGTTAAATAAACATAAGAAAAAAATGTTCGAATTGGAATGATCAAAGGATCCAAATTAAAAGGCGAAAGATTTATATGATCTGAAGAGAAACCAGAGCATAAAGGATCCACATTAGATAATAGACACCATTTAAACCTATTGGATTAGGAAAAGAAAATTTGCTGTGACAGCAAAACTTTAGGTTGGTAACCTCATATATTTCTAATGGTAGTATAAAATGCCTTCCTGGAAAGCACTTTGGTGAAATCTCTGAAAACCATAAGCATATTCATATTCTTTGAACTAGCAACCCAAATTCAGACACACACACACACACACACACACACACACACACACACACACCTATATATGCCTGTTGGAAAAGAAAAATGTGCAGCAAGCCATTAAGCTTATTTTTAATTAGATAATTTATACAAAGAAAAGGGTTATATCTATAGACCTTTCTGCAGCACTACTTTATAATAATGACAAATTGGAAAGAACCTAATTATCCAACAATTTTGGAATGATTAAACAAATTAAAGTGTATTAAGCTGTTGAAATATTATACAGGCATTAAAAATTATAACTACAGAGGAAGCCTACTTGTTTAACAAGTACATGCTTAGTGGGAGGATCAGGACATACAAAACACATCTACATGGTTATTATTATTGGCCAAAAATTTCTGTACCTATAGATCTAGATATTTCAGCTAAAGCTTTCACTAGTTACCTTATCTACTGTTACTGACTTTGGTACTACTGCTTCTCCTCTGCAGCATCACAGTTAAAATATACTATTGCTTTGTGCTGTCAGGTTTTCTTCTCAAGGAATAACATATATTAACTCATTGATCCTTACAAATTACACCATGTTGCAAATAAGGAAAGAAAGAGAGATGAGAAGGGAAGGGAGGGAGGGAGGGAGGAGTAGGAAGAAGAAAAGCACTTGTCAAGACCACAATGACTGGTGAAGAGAAGAACCTGGATTCGAATTCATAGGATTAACTTCAAGGTAACAGAGGGAATACCCTGGTGTTTCCTCTCCAGGTCTTCCCTTCTGTAGCTTCCAATATTCAGTTTTCTTACCCTCCAGTGAATTTACACAAAGGACAAAAACACTTGTCTTTCATTGATCCCTTACCACGTGCCAGGCACTTGTTTAAACCCTATGTTTGACAGGGTATTACCATCTGGCAATCTATGTAAGCAAAAGCTGAGTTCACGTCTGGGTGTGTCTCTACTAGCTATGAGATCTTGAATAGATCACTTAGCCTCTGAAGTTCAGATTCTAGTAGTTATCCCAGGACCAGTCACATTGGCACCACCCAGAGAGTTTGTCACAACTAAGTCAGACTCTGATATTGGAGTCTAACTAACTCTCCAGTTGTTTCAACAAGCTATCTGGGCATTTCTGTTGATTTTTGAGACCTTCTGCTCTAGTATAATAATGTTTACCTGGAAGAATGGATAGGAAGATAAAACATAATCTAATATATGTAGCAAGGCACAAGTCAAATACAAAATACATTCCTTTACAAATGGCAGTGTATTATTTCTGCTGTTGAAGTGTATAGGAAGTTTACTTATGGTATGGGCTAGCACTGTGCTGCCTACTACTCTTTTGCTCAGACATCGCATCTGGCATAGAAAGACAGTATATATGCTGGATTTTTAATGAAGTGTTCCTTTACTGACATCCATCACTGAACCCTTCTGGAGGACTGTAGTATAGTGTCTCTGAAGCTAGATCTCCTAGGCCTAACTTACAGTAGCTGTGGAATTTTAGGTAAATGTGTGTGTGTGTGTGTGTGTGTGTGTGTGTGTATGTATGCCTCAATCTCTTTGTGAAAGGGAGAGAAAAAAGTACCAAAACCCTGTCACAATGTTAAACAGCTGCATATAAAATGCTTTGGACAGTGCCTAGTAGAGACAGCTAATGTTAATTAGCATTATTATTTTCCTCTCTCTTCAGGAAAATATGGTGTATAGGTTCTGCTTCTTCATTTGGCAAGCAAATGACAAATAGCTCTTGAACAATTTCTCTGTGGTAGGCACAGAAAATAAGGTTGTCACCAAGACATGATCTGATCTTTTGAAGGCCTTAATCTAATGCAGAAAATTTAATGGGCTTGTTAGATTGGAGTGATTTTCCCAAAGACAGAACAAATCAGCTCTGGGCTGGGGAATCAAGGCTATTCATAAATCCCTACCCAAACCTTAAACTTCTGAAACATGAGACTGAAGGCTTGGTGGGAAGGTTTTTCTTAAAAATCCTAATTGAAGCATGTATAAGGGGAACAGCATAAACTTTGGAGTCAGACAAACCTGTGTACAAAATGTAGTTCTATCACTTGCAGGCTGTGTGACCTCAGCTTAGTTATATAACCTGTACTAAATGGACATGAAGATTAATTGTTGTGAAGAACAAATAAGATTTCCTTGATAGAAACACTCAGTTTCAGGATAGCACCAATGACTTAGATGATTCATAAATATGGGTTTCTACCCCTTTTCCATTACCAACCAGAAAGAAGTTTCTCAGACTTAGGAGTCAGAAAAAAGTGAGAACAATTTCTAACTATGCTGTCAAGTGAGAAGGGGTAATGTAGACACCTTAGAAAGAACCCTTTTTAGGATTTAGGACACCCAGATTCTAGCCCTCTCTCAGTGTCTTCACCACGGAGAAAACAGGCACAATTTTGAGCCTCTTCACCTTATTTATTCTGGAGACTGCATGAAGAGTCAGTACAATTTAGGGGCTGCTTGTATCATTTGGGATGAAAAGCAAACTGACCTAAAGATTATTTAGGATTCCATAGAAGTAGGTCCATCCAGGCTGATAAAGAGTAACCCTTAAGAAAAGAAATTATAGAGGATTTCAGAAAATGGAAAGATATTCCATGCTCCTGGATAGGAAGAACCAACATCGTGAAGATGGCCATACTCCCAAAATTGCTATACAGATTTCATGCAATCCCTGTCAAACTGCCACCAACATACCTCCCAGATATAGAGAAATCAATCCTAAAATTTATTTGGAACCACAAACGACCTAGAATACCAAAGGCAATCTTGGCCAATAAAGTCAAGGCAGGAGGCATCACAATTCCTGACTTGAAATTGTACTACAAAGCCACTGTGATAAAATCAACATGGTATTGGCAACAAAATAGACCTGAGGATCAGTGGAATAGATTAGAAGATGTAGAGGCATCTACGAAAACACTCAGCTACCTTGTCTTCGACAAAGGGGCTACACAAGCTCACTGGAAGAAAGATAGCCTCTTTAACAAATAGTGCTGGAAAACATGGCTTTCTACATGCCGAAAACTAAAACTTGACCCCGCTCTATCACTATGCACTAAGTTAAAGTCAAAATGGATTAAAGATCTAAACATTAAAACAGAAACATTCAATCTCCTGGAAGAGAAAGTAGGAGGAACTCTTGAAGACATAGGGGTAGGTAAACAGTTCATGAACAAACATATATTCGCACGGGAAGCACTTGAAAGAATCAACAACTGGGATCAACTCTTCTTACGGAGCTTCTGCATGGCAAAAGAAATTGTCAACAGAGTGAAAAGACAACTCACAAATTTTGAAAAAATTTTGAGTAACCCAAAAGAATGTAACTCTGTGTGTCATGCTCATGCAGGGCACTAATTTAGGTGTCTCATCTCTAGAGAACATGAATGCCAGTGCCATGATCTCCACATTATAGGGACAGACTCTCCAACTGGAATGGTTTCTCCTTATGGACTATGCCCAGGAAGCTCCTGTCCATATTGTGATCCACATATGACATTTATTTACAAAAATCCTTGCTTGTCTCCAGGAGTTGTCATCATGATCTATCCCCAGCCTGTTTTTTTTTTTTTTTTTTTGAAGTGCTATATTGGGGATTAAAACCAAGTCCTTTACACTGGGCTACAACTCCAGGCTTTCATTATTATTATTATTATTATTATTATTATTATTATTATTATTATTATTTGAGATAGGGTGTCACAAAATCACTGTTGCCCAGATAGTAATGAAATTTGAGATCTTGTTTCAACCTCCCAGAGGGGTGAGATTGTCTCCAGATTTTTAATAAGCAGACTGTAAGTGGTCACCAAACTATCCAAAGGAAGGTTGCAAAAGTGAATAACCAGGAAAAGGCATAGCAGTAGCTTGAAGATCCTTCCTTCATCTTCCCCGTGGCCAGTGGAAAGAGAGGCACAGCTTATGCTTTTTCATTTCTTTTTCAGCATTGTCTGGTCCCATATGACCTTTGACCAGGGCAGTGCTCTCTGAGGCCTGATGGAAACAATGTCCCACACAATACTGCTTAACTAGTGTGAATTTCAAAATGTTGTAGCAATCAGTTGGGTCTTATACCCAACTGTCTAGGAGGCAGGTTTGATTAAATCTGTTGCAACAAGTCCTTGACTTTCTATAGAGGCCTCAGAGGCACAATTTGCCCCAACTCCCTGAGCCATCACTTACCTCCCCGACTGGCCAGTCTTCTTGTTTCCTGTCATTGGTTTCCATTTGTCCCCAGGAAATTCCTGCAAAGCAAAGTTCTAATAAGTTAAGGAGCTCTCAACAACTGGTATCAACATGGTTTCAAATAAGACAAGCAGTCAGAAGCCTGTCCCTGGCTAGTCTTCAAGCTGGGAATGCTACTAAAAGTGCCCCTGGAAGGTTGCCTTCCTGCCCAGAAGCCTGCTGAGCTGCTGTAGGCATGCTGAGACCCAGAGGCTCTGAATACTGGGGCTCTAGAAAGGAGGTTTAAAAGAATATTTCTTTTTGTTGCCTTTCTAAACTACATTCAAAACCAGTTTAATATATTTGCTATTTGTTCTGGCTTTTTCCTGCATTGAGGGTCAAGGAAAGGAGGTCCTTTGGTTTGTTCTATTGAATGAACCTGCTAATTTCTTCTACTTCTGTTAATACAAAAAGCATCTTCTTTGAAACTCTGGCCTTGGGTGTGCATAGGGTGGGTCACAGGCAAAGGCTGTTGCTGCAGTAACCCTTTTCCAGGTTGGGCCAAGGGAGATGGGGAGGATCCCTGCCAGCACAGCCCTCCCCCACAGCAGCTCTTCCTCTCTCCACATCTGTTGGCAGGGGATGATGTGGGCTCTTGTGGGGGGAATACAAACGCCAGATGCTATGATCTCTGCACCACATGAGGAGACTTTTCCTTAAGAGCTATGCCCAGCCTGTATTTTTTTCCTTCCAGGCCAAGCCATGTGTGCCATTTATAAAAATGTTCTCACCTTCCTGTTGTAGCTCTAAACTGAATGAAAAATTTCCTTTCCAATTCTTCCTGATTTTCCACCCGTCACCATCTACCTAGAGACTCAGTACTTAGCCCAAAAGGAATGCATAGTTTTTTGTCAACCTCACAGATCTTCCAAACTCCATTTCTCCAGGGTTGTTATTATTAGTTCCATTCAATATTTTACCACCTTTACCTTAGTAGCATCTTTTGGGGAGCAATGATGAAGGAAAATGAACATAGGTCTTTGGGGTCAGTCATGCTAGCTATAATACTTACTGTTTGTTTTAGGTGTTGTTTTACATATTTTATAACACAGTAGTGAGGATTAAACCTAGAGCTTTTTTACTGAGTTGCACCCACTGCCATTTAAATATTTTAAAAAATATCTGTTAGTCCATGTTTGCATTCCATAATCCTTACACTATGGAGTTGGTATACATACACAGCACATCTTAGTTCATTTTACACATCTTTGTCCCTTGCCTCTGCCTTCATCACTTGATCCTCTTAACATTTGAAACAGATCCAAGTTCCTACTTCCAATTATCTATTTCTTATTTTGCTTTTTATTTATGTTTTGGAGACAAGGTCTCACAAAGTCATTAGGTTGCCAAGCCTGAACTCAAACTTGTGTTCTTGCTGCCTGAGTCTCTCAGAGTGCTAGTACTACAGGCATGTGCCACCATGCCTGGCTAGCTGTGGTATCTGAGAGTTCTGTCACTTCCTTGTACCTCAGTTTCCATCCGGCAAATAAAGATTACGTTATCTACTCCTGCATGCCTACTAATAGGGAGGACTAAATGAGATGTGCAGAGAGAACTCCTTGCATGGTGCTTAGCATAGAGAAGGTTCTGGATGTTAGTAGCCATGGAAAAGGTGAAGTTTATTTCTTGGCTCAAGCTTTCATAGGACCTATATGTATCTGGGACATCAGAGCAGCTCTAGCCACTTGTACTTAAGATTCTGCTTCGATGCTCTCATTAGACATCCCTGCCCACAAAGACATCATGGCTCATTTAGCCACAGTGGGAGCCAGGATTTCCTGGCCATGCCCTGTCTAGCCCTGTGGAAGTGCTCAGAAAATAGCAGTGGCCAAACTAAACAATATCTTATACTCACTGTTAATTGCTTTTCTGTATTTCTAGTTTCGGTTTATTTTTTTCTTGGGTCATTTAAGTTCCTGTAAATGGCCTGTAATTGCTTCTTGAACTGAAAAATCTATTATCACTATGGCTGGTGGTAGACGGGATTATAGGAGAAACTGTTACCCAGTAGAAGTAATACTATTAGAAGGCATCCTGCCACACTGGAGAGAGTCTGGACTTTGCTAGCAGCTGGTGGAGATACAGCAGAACAAATTCAGGTGTTTGGCCACTATAACTAGATGGTAAAACTTCAAATCTCACAACCATCCTTCACTACATATACAATTTCTTTTTATTTTCATTTCTCCCAGATATATAGCCACAGATATGTGACCGTAAGTGTATCTGTTTCTTTGCTACCTGAGAACTCAACAAATTATGGTGTTTAGTGCACCCAGAATATACCTGGTGGTTAGTAGACACAGAAATGTCAGTTATTAGGGCTGGTAATGTAGCTCAATATCATAAGCTCCTGCTTGGCAAGTGCAAGGTCCTGAGTTTGACCCACACTATATAAAAAATAAGTTACTGCTGTGGTATGCAATACTGGTTCTGCCATATGTAAGATGTGTGAGCATTCTGAGCCTCATTTTCTCCTAATGTAAACTGAGGTTTTTTATTATACTTTATCTCATACATGAAATAATCTATGTATGCAAAAATAAACAGCATGAAATATAAGGGATATGAATGGGTACTGATTTCAGTTCTAACAGCACTGAGGAGGAGAAAATTAGCTCCTCAGTCTTCTCGAGAAGCAGAAGGAACAGGATCTCAGCCACACTTCAGAAAGCCCGAGTCAGAAATACCACAGTCATCAGAACTATTGTATCTGAATCCATGATACAAGTTTCCTCCAGATCTTTCAAGTTATTATTATCCCCTTTCAGGGTGCTGGGTGCCAGTGGTGGTGTAGATGTAGGCATGTAGTGACTCCTAGACAGCCATTGTAAGGGCTCAATAGACCTGCTTAGCCAGCTTAGTAGGTATTTGGAACCCAACATGCGCCTCCCTCCAATCACAAAAGGAAGGTCATGGTATAGGCTGAGGCTCACCTGCATTGCTTCTGCCAGTTGCTTCTATCTGCCATTTGTACCTCGTTCCCTTACTCAGTGCTGGAACTGGGCTGGCACCTCTGCAGCCAGAACCTCCTTACATCCCTTTCAGCCTCAGTCCCCCTTCTCTGTGATCCACTCATGAGGCTTTTCAACTAAAACTTATCAAGTTAAACCTAAATCTCCCTTTATCTTAAAAGATAACAGCTTATTTTTAAGTACTAATCTGACCTCACTGTTCTAAGGGTCTTATATATCCAGCACATAATCCTCATGGGGTAGGTACTTTTATTACCCTCACTTCTTTCTAGCTAGAAAGGATTAAGCACTATAAATTCTAGAGATGTAATTAGGACCCAGGCAGTTTAATGCTAGCTTCAGTGCCCTTTAGCCATTATGCTGTATCTTCTCTTTGTTTTTCAACATTGTATACTAAAACACCCCCAAAATGTGAGAGAAGCTTATATCCATATAGACACCATCTGTATTCTACAATTAACATTTTACTACAAAGTGAAAACCCACCAAATGAAGCCACTCAGTGAAGAAGAAATAAATAACCTAAATGACCCAATATCTATTCAATTAAATTTGTAGTTAAAAAACTTTCCAGAGAGAAAATTCCAGGCTTAGATCAATTCAATGATGAATTCTACCAGATATTTAATAATAAAATAATATATATATGCAACACATAATTTGCTATATGATATAATATATAATATAATAATACCACATTTTTGTGAAAATATAAAAGAAGAGTATACTTCTTGACTCATTTCTTAAGGCTGGCACTATCATGGTAGAAAAGACAGATATTAGAAGAAAACTACAGACTAAAATTCCTGATAAACATAGATGTAAAACTCCTTAACAGAATATTAATATATCAAATCTAGTAACATATAAAAAGGATATCATTCATGATCAAATATGATTTATCTTGGCAATGCTAGGCTGGGGATTATTTCAAACACCAATTGATATGAATCTCCACATTAAGATTAAAGAATAAAGTTCTTATCTCAATAGATATGGGAAAAGCACTTGGAAAAAGTCCAAAATCCACTCTAAAAACTAAAAACAAACCTCGTAGACATTAAGAATAAAAGCATAATTTCTTCACCAGGTATAGTGGCACACACCTGTAATCCTAACTACTCAGAAGATTCAGATAGGAAGGTTGCAAGTTCAAGATTATTCTGGTTAATTTAACAAGACTCTACTTCAAAATGAAATAAAAACATATAGTGATATATTTCAGTGCTTGCCCTAGCATGTATGATGCATCTGTGATTTGATTCCTAGTACAAAAAGAGAGAAAGAAGGAAGGAAAAGAGGAAGGGAGACAGAGAGAGAGAGAGAGAGAGAGAGAGAGAGAGAGAGAGAGAGAGAGAGAGAGAGAGACAGATAGACAGACAGACAGACAGACAGAGACAGAGAGGACAGAAAGAGACAGAGAGACAGAAAAAAGAGAGTTTAGTTAAAATAAAATGTAACATTGAATGATTACAAAGCAGCAGTGTCTGCTTTCATCATATTTTCTGAAACGGTGATAGCCTTCGACAATACAATGAAGCTCCCCTCTTTCCCAGGAAAGGTTACATAGAGTGGGAAGGGAGACATAAAGTGCTTTCTATTCATAGATGACATGATTGCTTATGTACTTATCTTTTATAATCTATGAAAATGCTAGAACTAATCAATGTATTTGGCAAGGCTGTAGGATGCCAGGTCAACATACACAGTTTATCTGTATTTCTACACAGTAATTACAAAGAATTTTAACTTGACATTAAAAAGCAATATATTTATAATAGCATCAAAGATGAAATCTTAGGATAAGTACGTAAAAATATGTGTAAGATTTGTATGTTGAAAATTATAAAATAAGATATCAACATACTTCAAAAATGCTTTGGCATATGTATTAAATAGGTTTATAGTTACTTACAATATAGTTATGGAAAAATTTACTTCCCAGGTATATACAAATATTAAGGGTACATTTGGTAACTTTCAGCAAGTGCACTTGTGTAACTAGAAACTCTATCAAGAGCATGCTCTTAGGCCCTTTTCCAGCTAATTACTGTGCTGCTTGCCATTGGCAAGCGTTGAATTTTTTCTCCACATGTATATAGCCATTTTATATCTTTATATAAAAGTAATTATAGAGTATTACTCTTTTTCATAAAATAGCTTTCAGTTTCAAGTTTCTTCTGCCAAATAAAATATTTGAGCAATTTCAAACACTAAGTCATTTCCAGAGTGCCCACCTATAAAACAAGAGTCTAATACACCAATTTTTTTCTGGGTTGAGCTCAGCAGCCAAAAGATGGCAGTAGGGATTTTATGGGGAAGGGATCTGGCAGGGCATAAAGACATAGGGTGTCCTCCTAGAGGTACACTGGGAAAAGACAGGAAATTGTATTAGATTCATAACCAGGGTGTGACAATAGGCAGTCTAGACCTGGGTCTCCAACAGAGAAAGGTTGAGAAGAGGAGTTGAAAAATTAAAAAAAAAAGATAAGTCAGCTCTCTGAAAGCGAAATCTAGGGAAATATTTGCAAATTTTACATCTTCAAATAATTTTTCAGTAGGAAATGATGGGCAGTGAGTGCTGGATCACATCACGCACTGACCTGGCATGATACACACGAGATCTCATCTGATTCTTGTAACTGATCTCTGAGGCTCCCATGTTGCTCTTCAACTTTAGAAACAGGGTAGTAAGAATATTCATAGTACTGGCTGCCTTATGAGGTAAACATTGGTGTTTCTTTTAAAAATCATAAATTTCAAATTGTGGTAGTTGAAAGCTTAATGTCACTTAGATACCAATTTTTTAATCAGGATAAGAAACCCTGTTCTGTTTATTTAACAAAGCAAAAGTTACTTTTATATAATTTTAAGATGCACAGGTGTATTCTAATTCTGGTGACTAAGTAGTTTGCTCAAGATTACTAAGCCACCACCTGGTAGAGACAAAATGATAATTATTACATTTTAAGTGCCTTTACCTATCTTTCTGCTCACAAGGAGAATAATAAACTCAATCAGCCCATGGATCAAGTCCTTACCTGCACCGTTGGCTTCCTGGATTTCCAAGCATTGCCAGGTGTCAAGCTGCTCTCCTCGAGGGTGTTGTGCTGAGGATTATGACAGCAAGCTGCACATGGCATGCATTGGTGGTGGTGGAACCTGCAGTTGTAGCAGTTTGGCATCATATTTCTTTTTAACAAGCCAGGGCATATTTCTCCAGAACAATACATGCAAGAGTCATGGACCATAGCTCCCTGAACACCACAGGAGTAAGAGCAGGTCCTGCGGCAATCAAAATCACTGCAGTGCAGTGGCTTGCAGCACAAAGAATTTTCTAGACCTTTGCTTACAAAGCATTCCGAGTAAGTGGCAGTTTCTGGCTGAAGGGGTGACATGGGATGATATGATTGCTCTGTGGCATGATATGGTTGGTCTGTGGAATAATAGGGTTGGTCAACAGGATGGCACCTCAATTCCTTGTAGCTGGAGTTCACTGACTGGAAGTTTGGGTCTACAGGTTTTGGTCTCGGGATGAATGTCTTATTACTATGCGTGGTTAAACCTGGCAAATGAGATGTGGATAAGGATTTGCTGTTCTCTTCAAAGAACTTTCTTCTGTCTGCAAAGGGCAAGAGGGTAGATTCCTCCCCAGCTTGGGTAATAGAAGCCTTCAATTCCTTGTCATGTGGGCTAGAAAGGCCTTCTGTGGACAGTGCTACACGTGGGGGTAGGTTATGTTCTGGAGGCCATCCTCGATGACCTCCATGGATGCCATGGTAAGCTTTTCCTTTTTCAGAGTCTGAGACAGAAGGGTCAGATGCTTTCCACCAGTTGTTCAGACCCTCAGAAGACTGGCCAGGCCTCTGGCCAAGGCTTATTTGTCCCTCCAAGCCTGTCCTAGATTCATGGTTCTCAGGACGTTGGCTAAGGCACTCTGAAGATCTAGCCCTGAATATTATGTTCTTGTTGAAAAGCTTATTTCTGGGGCTAAGGGGATTTTTATATGAACATAGAAGAGATGAGTTAGAAGCAGGAAGTGGAGGACTTTCTGGAATCTCTTGGGTTTCTTCCACTGGCTCTTGAGGATCACAGAGCTGTGACAAAGGACCCTTGCTCTTTTGAAGCTGGGCCTTTCTCCTCTGAATTTCATTACGTAGGTTGGTAGCAAAACGCTCACTCTTCCTTCGGTTTTGGATTGAGCGGCCCCGAGGGACTCCACTTCGCCTGCCACCCATCCGACTGAACTCCTTGGGTTCACTGTCTCCTCCTTCCATCACTTCTGTGTTGCCAGTTACTTCAGTGCCTGAAGAACAGTCTTTGGTTTGTTGAAAGAGAGAGCATGAAGCAGCAGGCTGCTGGCTGGCCAAGTCACTGCCTACTCTACTTGCTTTGTTTGGGTCCAGGAATCCTTTTTCTGGAGGGCATACATCAACCTCTCCATGTGGAGAACTGCTTTGGCTCTGGCATCCTGAACTCAAAGGCCTATGATCCATTGGCCTGATCTTTCTTTCTCTGATGGGCTGATCCTGGGATCCTCCCGTAGGGGGATAGGGGCTTTTCTTCCCTTTGTGACTACTGTGCAAAGGGGACAGTGTCCACTGGTGTGCATCCTGCCCAAATAGGGGTTCCATTCCCTTGCTACCCCTGGAATCCAGGTGCACATGCTGTAGGTGGGATGCCAGTAGCTGTTCAGGGGCACTATGGCGATGCCCTGTGGGTTCTGTGAGGTGTGGAGGGCTGCCACAGGTAGGAGCATTAATTATCTCTCCTGATGTCTCATTGAGGACGCTGGAATCTTTGCTAGGAGTTTTGTCACAGGTTTTGAGAGATGACTCCACAAGGAGATGCTCGGAGCCCTGTTGGCTAGCTTCAGGAGGTTGACTGAGCTCACAGTTCTGGTGCTCCTTGCTTGTTACATGGTCTTGCCCACTGAGGCAGCAGAACCTTTGAGGGTTACTTGGGGATAAGGCTATGTCTAAGTTTGTTTTCTCCTTCTGTTGCAAGGAGTCCACAGGCTCAGATGCCTTGCACTGTTCTCCATTGAGGAGTTGGGCCTTGGAGGCCTGGAGGCTGTCCCGCCTCACTGGAGGTTGAGGCGGACCCCTGACTGTCTTGGCAGGACCTGAGTGATAGCCACCCTGTGAGAGGGATGACATCTGGGAGTTGGGGGTCAGGCAGCCAGTGTTGGTGTGCTGGCTATCTCCTGAGGTCTCAGAGCCATTAGCCCGGGAACTGGGAGCCTTAGCTAGCCCTAACCCTTGTGTGATACAGTCTGCTGGGGCTGCCTCCTCTGGCCGCAGAGAAAGAGCACAGTCAGAGGCATTTGAGCTGGCTGAGAAGGAGCTGTAGGCTGAGTCACGCTGGTTAGGATACATGTTCTGTTCAATGGGCAAGAGGTGGCCCTCATAGGTGGATTGGCCTGGTTGTTCCAGGCTCTCCATGCTGCCAATGGAGCTGCTTTTCTCAGTGCTGCAGTGTCGAGAGAGAGGACACCACTGCACACACACGTCACTGTAAGACAAAAGGAACACTGGTTAATTAGTCAAGCCAATAGATCCCTTTCACAAGTTGGCCAGCCCTACCACGAAAGAAACCAAAAAAATCCAGAGGCACCCATCCCAAAGATGTGAGATCAGTAAGGCAAGAAAGGTAGCAAGTGTAACAGGGAATGAGATGGATATTGGAGTTCTGTGTGGACACAGTAAAATGCGTGACATGTGACAAAGATGGCAGATGAGAAAATGCCATGAAATTATGCACCATTCCTTTGACACCAACAGGTTTTGAGTTGCTTTTGTTGTCACTGACTGCTGGGAAGCACGTGGTTCTCTGCTGTCACAGAATTATCAGCAATCGACAAGGTTCTAAAGGGTTGACTCAATTTAAGCCAGATCTTTTCATAAATTAATGGATTTAAACTTGGAATGAGCATCAGTGTTACACAGAAGGCTTGTTATAACACAGGCCACCAAGTTTTATCCTAGAGTAGTGATGGAAAACCTTGTAGAGCTTTCAAAGATTTAAAACAGTCTGCTGTGGCATGCATGCTATAGCTTCACCACCACTGTCTTTGTTTTAGGTCCAGTTGGATCCAGAACATATGAACTTCTAACTTCCCATGTGCTGCTGTGCCCAGCTGCTGGTTCAAGACCCCTCCTTTTGTGAATCACTGGTATCAATAACATAAGACTTACAAAAGGAAGTGGCATTGAAGAAGTACTTTTCTGAAGATCACTGAGCTTGAACTAGTTGCACAGGCACTTTGGGAATTTAGGCATTCCCCCATTCTATTCTTTTGTTAGGGCCATAAGCTTGCTAGGTTAAGTGCTCTATCTCTGCACTACACCTACAGCCTCTCCTCAGTTATTTCTTAATAACAGCAAACCTGACTATTTGCCAAAGACCTACAATATGCTTAGAACTTTAACTGAGAGGAAAGATCATTATTGCCACTGTATAACTGAGAGTACTGAAGCTGGTTAAATCAACTGAGAAGTTTGTTATTATATGAAAGAAGCGTAGTTGGAATTGGAACCAAGGCCTGCATGATTCAATGTTTTAGTTGTTTTTTTCCCGATACCATCTTTTAAGTGGGAAAGATAGTGAACTCTGTGCCAGACCATGTCTGTGTTGATAACATCAGCTAATACATGTAGAGCCCTTAGCACAGCCCAGGCACCTAGCATGTGTTTACTACATGATAGTGACTATTTTCTTGATTGTTTTTAGTGTTATCAGCACAAATAGTGACTACCAATATGGATATGAAAGTGGCCTCCATTCACCCATGTTTCCTACATCTCCCACAGCAAAGCAAACAAGGGGGGCAAAGAGCAGATAAAATCTTGAATTGTAAGCACCATTTTTGCACACAGCCAAAGTGAGCCAAGTTATGCGAGTAACTCCCTCTGACTAGAACACCAGAGGTATCAGAATGCATTCAGAAAGGCCATATTCTACAAAGCTACAGCTGAGCTGTGACAGCAACCATCCAGGTCTTCAAGTCAGTATCCTGTAATTCTTGTTCCTTGATTTTCCCCCCTAGGTATTCTTCTCACTTCTGCTCTAGACTAAGAATCTATCAACTGTGTGTTGGCAAGAGAACCTAGTGCTGATTCTACCACTCTTCCTGAAAAAAAGAAGAAACAAAATACACCTCCAATCAAACAGGAGCCTAGTTCAGAATGTATTTCTTGTTATTCTTCTAGAATAGAACCACCTCTCCCTCAGCCTCTGGCATCTAATGTCACATGAAGTCACTTAGTCAGAGCAAACTCAAACCTTAGTTCCCCGAAGTCTCTCCCAAGAAATCCTTTCATGGAGAGAAGATCAGGTTGTGGAAAAGGAAATGCAGCCAAGGGCAGCACACTGTCTAGCTCTGAGCTTGTTAAAAAACTTGCTGATCTCTTGGACAGCTGCTTAAATAAGAAATAACATTGGTGTCCCTGAATAAAGTAATCTTCATTGCAGGTAAACCCTGTTCTTAATGGAGGTCTCTATTTTGGAGCTTTGACCTTGTAAAACAGAGGTGGTAAACACTAGATGAGAGGGGCCCGAAAGATGGCTCAGTGGAATAAGTGCTTGCCTGGCAAGCTCAGGGGCCTGAGTTTAATCCCTGGTTCTCCCCCACAAAAAAATAGATGAATTCCCCTGTGATTGCTTTAGAGAGAAGACATTGCCAGAATGAACCTCTGGTCATCCTATTATATTAAAAGAGCAGGAATACAGAGAGAATCATGTAAAGAGACAGAGAATGAACAGCTAGTAAAACAGGATGAGAAGTAGGACAGTGTGATGTCCTATAAGCAAAATGAAGTATTTTAAGAAAACACCATCTATAAGAAAAGAAAAGGGACAGGTCTAAAGTCACAAAGAGTTAGCGGTAGACTAAGACAAGAGCACAGGTAATTTGGACTCCCATGTCATTTTGAGTTCTATCACTCTTGGCTCGAGACCAGAGAAGAAGAGGAGGAGTGGCCAGGCCCTTCAGCTCACCTTGAGGAGAAGGCTCCAGACTTACCCAGTGTTGCAACCTGAATGCCAGGATAAGCTGAAGGCTTCAGAAGGAAAATGCATGGTGGTGGCCGCTTCAGGGCATCCCTCCAGGAGCTTGGCCACATGCCATGAGTGCGGTCTACTGACAAGGGCGTTTCTCCTACAGCAAAAAAGGGACAGGAAGCTAGCTTAAGGAACCAGGGCTGAAATCACTTCCCAGGCAGTTTCCGCTCCCACCCCTTCTTTTCCTTCAATGAGGTAGAACATCTTACAAGGAACTCCTGTGGGAATCTGAGGGTCCTGTTCAGCTCTCAGCACTCAGGTTTCCTTTATCCCAAGAGCAACCCCCAGATTCAGAATACCAGCTTAAATGTACTACTTTCTTCATAGGAGTATCCTTACACAGATAATAATCCTGGACACATAGTAGATGTCAGTAAATATTTGTGGAATAAAACAGAGTAGCTGTCCAATAAATACCGAGCCTACCTTTACTTCTACTTGAGAAAAAACTCAATTTAGCAAATTTCCCATTTGTCTTTGAGAGAAAAAGGAAGAAGTGATTGAATAACTCAACATCTGGCTATAAAATCTCATATTTTTATTCATTCATTGAATAGGCATTTGTTGTACATGTACTAGAAACTGTGTACTTGTAACCCTGGGGTACTGACATGAGTCACACACAATCTGTCCTTGAAGACTTACAGATTCATTAAAGGGACTGAGTTGATCCAAGCAAAGCATGGTAAAGGCACTGGGCAAGTGAAGGACAAGATAAGCATGGAGATGAGACACTTGAGTTCATAGCCAGAGCAGTGTCAGGGAGTCCTAACTTCTGTGGCGGGGGGAGAACAAAGTGATACAAGGCACAGTGCTTCACTCACCAGGAGACTGGCTACAAAGCAGGTCAGAAGTGAATAAAAAGTAATTGGTAAAAACAAAAAGTAATTGGTCTCAGGCCAAGTCCTCCAATGCCTGCTCTTGTTGGGGGCTCTGGCCACAACTTGTGCACTGACTGGCTCTTACAGGTTTGATCTCTGTCCACAGGCATGCTTCACACAAATAGACACCACTCTTGTAAGTGGAAAAGGGCACACATGGACATGGGTAATGCCAGGGGATAAAGATATGAGTGATGGGACAGACAATAGGAGGGAGATGGAAGGAAGAAGAATAAGTGAATAAAAAAAGAGTATAAAGGGTAATGGGGATATGGAAAGTAAGAGAGAGGAAGGCAGAGGGAGAGGGAGAGAGAACATAAAAGAGAGGAAAAGAGAGAGAGAGAGAGAGAGAGAGAGAGAGAGAGAGAGAGAGAGAGGAAAAAGGAGAGAGGGCAGGAGACAAAAAGGCAGGCAGGCAAATGTTGAGACAAAAAACAAATGACAGAGGGAAAGAACAAATAACAGAAGTGAAACCTCTGGGAAAGATTATAGAGAAATATATAGTATAGTGAGTTGCATGATACAGAGATGAATGATAGAATAAGAGAAATTGGAGCTAAGTAGATGGTAGATCAATACATGATAGAATATTTAATAGTTTATGCAACCATCTCTACTAATTTATTCAGTTACTGTGCCAGACTCCATACTAGGTACTGATGACTCAAAGTTGAATAGATGAAGGCTTTTCAACAGGCTTGATGCACAATGGGATAAAGCACCTCCCAGATGCGGAGACAATTTTAACCTGGAGGATCCCCTCACCCCAATACAAAGACAAGATCCCGCTCTCACAGAGAGCATTCTGGTCAAGCATTTGCCATGACTCATCCACATGGATGACACAGACAAAGGAACTACAGAATAATGTACAGGACTACAAGATAAACCCTGAGAAGACTTCAATGACCACATAGGAAATATAAAGTTCATGTGTTGGTATATAAGTTTTGATCTACCTAGGTCTTAACCATCCAGCAGAAAAGTATAAAAGTATAAAAATGAAGTATACAGCGTGAGCCCATAATATTAAGCTGAGCTGTAAATGGATATGGTCGACAATTTCTTTGAATAACTCCCTATGGTTGCAGAATGCTGGACTGTGTTGGATTGTGGTGTCAAGTTCAAGCACCTAAGTTAGTTGAATATCAATGGAGTGCCCACTTTTGACAGGTGTAGACAAAGGAAGGGTTGTAGAAAGAAAAAATCAGGATGTGTGTGTATAGACAGTACAGTTGGGATAGATAACGCTATGCTTCTACATAATTCTATGAGAGGCAAGATCTGCACTATTGGTGGTTGGACAGGATATTATGTTGGCTTTTAGTGCTATGGTCATCCACTAGGTAAATAATTATTGAATCTTTGATATAATTCAGCTATATAAAAACCTGTAAATATAATGTCATGTATGCACCTTGTACAATACCAAAACATTATGAAAACAGTTTGCAATGTATTATTTCATCAACTTTGTATGGTTATGGTGTTTTGAAACTGTCTGGTTGACATTTGTATTTCAATAAAATAAAAATAAATGGAAAATAAAAAAAAATAAAAAATAAAAAAAAACAAAGACAAGATCCCAGGTGTACAAAGCTGTCCTATTTCAGTCACAAGGTGCATGGGTTTGCTAAGGATACAATGATTAACAACAGGTCAGACACAGCCAAGAAGGCACATGAGACAGGGTGAGGGAAGCTGCCAAAGTTCGGAGCCACAGATCAGCCGGAGTGGCTAAGAACTATGGGGAAGAAAGCCAGCTGAGGCTCAAAACTTTGCAGTCACATTGCTGCCATAACATGGAACTTAAGAGTGGCCAGTAAGGAGGCTAAAGTTAAAACGGGACTTGGGGTCTTGCTGCAGAACCTCACACACAAATCCCTGCCTTGCAGCTGGGAGATTTCTCCAGTTGCTCTTACCTAAGAGATATATATGAATGGCAATGGAATACTCATCTTTGACAAATGTAAACAAAAAAGGGGGATATACACTACATTTTGTAGTGGAAAAATATGTATATATCTGTATATACAAAATAGCATAGGATATGCACTTCACTGTCCCCCTAATCCTTAGCTTGTCCATATGTATACACTACATTTTGTAGTGGAAAAATATGTATATATCTGTATATACAAAATAGCATAGGCATAGAGCTACTTTCTCTTAGTTCAATGAGAAGAAAGTTTTGAACTAATAGTGTTTAGACAAGATATCATGTCTGCATCTTGTACTATGAATACTACAAAGACAACAATATACAATGTATTAATTATTGTAACTGTTTTACTAACCTGTTTTGAAACTGTCTCATTGCTATTTCTTTCTCAATAAAATTAATATTAATAATAAAATTAATATTAAGTGCTCAAAAACTATTTATGAATGAAACATCTCCCAACAGTAAAATCCTGTGCATGACTACCTCTATGGCACATGTCTATCTTTTGTCTCCTACACCTCAAGGCATTGAAGATGAAATGGGAACAGGACACCTGTCCTATTTCAGGTTCTTCTGCCACATCCAGGCTTCCAGAGATTTCTTCTCAGTCCTGGATTTAAAGTGTGAGTAATCAACCTCAATATCACTTTTTCCCCAACTCTACCCCCCACCCTGAGTTTTTATCAACACTTCTCTTATGATATATTTCTGATTTAGCTTCTCTGTCACTCTCTGTCTCTCTCTTTCCCTCCTTTTTCTGTCTCCCCCTTGCCCTTTCCCTCTCTCTTCATTCTCATTGTGACCCTTACACATTATTACACCTCTCCTCCCAGAATCCACCACTGCCGCTTCTTGTTCTAGTCCAGGCCCTTGGTAATTTATGTTCAAAACACTGCAACTGCCCTCCAGCCACTCTCCTCATTTCCACTTGTAGTCACTGCTTTTAGATCCTATCACATTAAGTACCAACTGAATTGGAAGGACTCACTTACTTAAAAATCTTCACTGTCCCCCTAATCCTTAGCTTGTCCTCTCAAATATAAAGTGGAAAGTCTACCTCAATGTCTTCTGTAAGCTATTTTACCCACCTAACTCCATCTCTAATGTCTGCTCCAGTCACATACTACAGCTGGCTCTCCCATTTCTGACTGCATGTTTTAGCATAACCTAGCACAGGCTCTAGAATGCACTACTGTTTGTCTGATTTCAAACTATTTTTTTGTGGAATCAGGGATTGAACTCAGACCCTTGTGCTTGCCAGGGAAAGTGCTTATTCCACTGAGCCATCTCAAACTCTTAATACTTGTTAGCTTCTGTTGCTTCAGGTGAGTGACTTCATTTTTAGGGCCCCAGTTTTCATGGCAATAAAAAAAGGGATAAGAATACCTAATTGGGTTCTTAATAACTAAAAGTTATTGCTATGACTGTTCTCCTGACAGAAAGGCCACTGCCCTTGGTTAACCTAAATCCTACCTCTTCTGTAAGGTAGTGTGAAAATGCCATTTCCTCTAGGGAACATGTCCTGAATAATCTATCCATCAGAGTTTAGCCTATAATTTTATATTGGTCACCGTCATTTCATGTATGGGATAGTCTCATCTTACCACCTGTACTAAGCTAGTAAGTAATGAGACAAAAACAAGTGAAAACAATTTAGGTTCAAATTCTAATGCTACCATTTCAGTTTGGTTTTCTTGCCTGAAAAAGGGAATGCTAGTTATGACCCGGCTATGTTTGTGCAGGGATTACAGATAGTGTTATTCAAAGCATCTGCGAAACCATCTAGTTTACAGAAAGTGATCAGGAATAGTAGATATTACAATAACCCTTATTGCCTCAAAGTTGTCACGTGTACCCATTCCCCACCAAGTTAGGCATGCCTGTGATCCCAGATAGATAGAGGATCATGAGTTTGAGGCCAGCCTGGGCAATTTAGTGACATGCTGTAAAAATATCAAACAAACAAACACACAAAAAGACTAAATATACCAAGTGCCATGCGGTACTACTCCTTTGCTTAACTTTGAAAGGTAACTTACAAAGAGTAACCTTATGCATTCTCTTTCTTTCTAGGATGTCTCCAGAAATAGGAAACAGTCCTATTCTAAACAAAAAGAATGAAACTGGAGCCAGAGATGGACATTTCTGATCCTAGTTTGGGAAGGGAGAGCAAATTATATAGTATTTCATACTTAGTCTACCATTATTCTCATTTGCCCTAGATTTGGAACCAGTCTACACTTGTACTGAAGTCACAGTATGTGACCTTAGGCAAGTCACTTCTCTGAGTCACAGGTTCTTCTTTTCTTTGGGGTGGGGCTGGGGATGAAACTTCACCTAGTTAAGACATCTGCCACTGAGCCATACTGCCCTGGACATTTCAATTACAAATGGAGAAGATAACCATCTCTTTCTTTTAAATTATGGCATGATAGCTCCAAGTGTGAAATCAATTGACCTAGTGCCAGACATAGATATTTTGTAAACTTAAAAAAAAAGCAACAGGGGCCTTTTACTGAGCACTTGAGACGTGCAAGACACTAATCATTTATTAGCTGCTTTAATTCTTACTCAAACCAAGTGCAGTGAGAGCTACAGTTATTCCCACTTCAGAGATTAAGAAACAGAGAAAACTTAAGTGATTTTCCAAGAGTACAGAGCTAGTAACCCCTAGAGTTTGGATGAGACTCAGATCTCCAGCTTTTTCTAAGATACCAAATGACTGCTGCTCCCTGAACGGAGTCTGCCTCAGGAAGCACATGTACCTGAGGCTAGCCATAGCCATTCCTTCAGTAAGCAGTCAGGAAGGAGAGGTGTTGTAGTCCTAAAAACAATCCCGTTCTTGGGCAGTGGGGAAGGGAGACAGTGAGGAATAAGCAAAGGAGTGAGAAAATTCCAGCCATGATCCATGCAGTCCAGACGCAAGTGTGGAGGCAATGACCCTAGGGAACAGCCTTTCTCACTCACTGGCCACAAACTACTATTCAGTTCCCCCAAATGCCTTTCTTAGGAAGTAAAACATAAAGGACACTTCAGAAAGAAACCAGGAGAGGGAAGAAAAGCAGTGGCCATGGCAGTCATGGCTACTGGCTGTACCTACCATGGAAGTTGCCCAGGGCAGAGAGATGGCTCAGGAGAGGATGAAGTATCCAGCTAGCTCAGACTCTTATCAACAAAGCCTCCAGCAGTGTCTTCCCTTAATTGGACCCCGTCTTCCCTCCAGGTGAGACCTGTGGTGAGGAGCCATCAGCCCAAGATCCGGTGTGTGATCAAAGGGGCTCAGGCATAATCAGGTCCAGTTCCCAGTTTTAAGAACAGGAGAGGATAGAGTTTAAAGGAAGGTATGACCATCAACTTAGTTGGGCTCTGATATGACCGCAACCTTAAAAAATAAAAGCCGGTGTCAAGAGCTGGATAGAAGTGAAGACGCTGCTCCAAGAACTGGCCAACATGCTGGTAGCAGAAGGAAGGATGAAAGGCAGTTCCAGCGGCACAAACAGCCCCCCTCTTCCCGACTCCTACCTCTTCAGAGCCCAGTCCCACCCCCTCCGCAGCTCAGAAGCCAATAAGGAAGCTGGGCCCCCGGCCACTGCTAGAACTCAGGAAAGGAGCAAGGAAATGATGTTTGGGAAAGATAAAGCGGATGTCTAAAAAGAATTTTTAAAAATACACGTGAGAGAGAAAAATATCCCAGAAACATACACTTAAAAGAATTCCTACACTTCCTGGACTGAGTTGACCCCACCCAGATATCTCCGTAGGTTCTTAGGGTCCCAGAAAAGGAAAGCTTAGGTCAGCCAAGTCTAGCAGCCTCCAGGTTGAGATCTGTAGAGGTAATGACACTACAACTATTTTATAAAGCTGGAGGCAAATGACTTAGAAATGTTCCAAGGTCAAGACCCTGCCATATTTACAGGGTCTGCATTTCCTAGGGGACACCTGAGAGAATCCAAAGAAAACTCCATTTCATACCAGAAAAGTACAGGAAAGGTCCCCATTGACAATGTTAAAACTAGGTGCTTTGGATCAGTATTGGTGGATCTGCCACAAATTTACTCTGACCTCTGGCAAAGTACTCCCCTTCTTTGGGCTTCTGTTTCCTCTCTGAAAAATAAATCATTGAACTCAATCATCACAAATGACCCTTCACTAAGAATAATTACAAGGACAACAATATGCAATGTATTAATTATTGTAACCGTCCTTCTAACCTGGTTTGAAACTGTCTCATCGCTATTTCTTTCTCAATAAAATTAATTTTAAAAAATGACCCTTCAAGCTGTAGCAAAATATAATAGGGCTCTATCCTGGGGCTCCAAATGACATCTTCACTGACCAGTACTTTAATGAGAATTGAGAGGAGCCCCACATGTGTGTGTTGTACCCCAAAAGCCAGATTGAAGCATCAGAATTTATATTCTTTTGGAGATTTAGAGTTAGGGTTTTCTCTTCATAAGACTCCTAATTCTTTTTCCCTTTTCCCTTGGCCCCTGGCCCCAATTCCAGTAATTTCTGGCTTCTGAGGAGGCTTACACAAGCTCCATTATGACCAAAAGCATGTTAGGACTTTTCCTCCTTGGGGAAATCATGCCCAGAGGCCCATTTCACTCTCTTCTCTCTGGGCCTCACAGGGAAGTTTAGGTTGTCTTTCATCAACTGTGTGGTGATACCATTTGGAGGAAAGTTGGAGGGTTCACGGAGGCATGAGGGACTGGTTTACAGCTTCAGGTCTACCATTCACTAGTTCTTTGGCCTTCAGCATGTCACAGAACCTCATATGTTTGTCATATGTCAGGCACTTGAAAATTGGATTTGTTATTATCTCCACTATACCCATCTCTAACAAAACTAAACAAAAAAAGGGGATACAAAGGAAGGACTATTTTGTATCTGTATATACAGAATAGTTAGGACAGATATACAGCCACTTTCTCTTAATTCAATGAGAAGAAAGATTTGTACTAATAGTATTTGGACAGGATATCATGTCTGCATCTAGTACTATGAATAACCACAAAGAAGATAAAAATATGCAATATATTATTGAAATTGTCCTACTAATTGCTATTTGTTTCCCAATAAAAATAAATAAAATAAAACAAAGAAAATATTATCTCCACCAAAAATAACAGGCATAATATTAATAGCAAAAAATGGATTTATTCAATCCAGAGATGAAAGAGAAAGAACTTGTTAAGACTAGGTTCAAAGCTAAGTATATATGCTAAAGTAGCACACTATTCATACTTTCATGGCTATACAGGTCATCTGGGAATACTGTTAAAATGCAGATTCTCACTCAGCAAGTCTGAAGTAGGGCCCAAACTTCGACTAATTGATGACCTTCAGAGTGCTACTGTTGCTGGTGTGATAACCAGGCTTTGAGTATCAATATAGTAAAGAACAATCCCTGGTCCAAAAATCACCAGGATAAACCATCTGTTCTTACATTAGTGCTCAGGCCTTGGTACCTGGCCTTTCCTAATCTTTTGCTCACAATATGCCTTCTTTCTTCCACTGGCACATGCATGTGCTCATCTGATGAAGTTTGCTAACCCCTACTCCCTCACACAATAAAGGGCAACTAGTCGGATGAGAGTAGGGCAGTTCTCAGTAAAGTGAAAGGCAGGTAGGTACAGATGGGGTGACTGGAGAAATCCTTGAGTAAGGGAAGGTAAGAAAGGTTGGAGATATGGAAGACTAATTGGAAGGTCTGGTGGGGGAAGCAACACCCTGCTTCCTAGCAGATCTCAGCTCCATACAACATAATCAATTATAACCTCTTATCCTGAGGGCAAGGTAAAAATGGCTTCTTTTCCAGGTACTCAGAGGACAAAAATTCAGCATGAGTGTGGATGTGAAGGGTATATCCAGTCAGAAGAGGTAGATTATCCAGAAATTGGCTCTCAGAAAGAGCCCTTGCAAAGATCACCATGAAAGGTAAGGGTAGGAAGAGGGAGCAATTATGGAATGAGCAGATCTCCATCTGCCCTAGTAGAAATGTTACCCCAATAGTTTTGATAATGTCATTTGTCTCTGTACCTGGCTCCTACTATTTTGTTTAAGAGACACTTGGTGGGAGAGAACAATCAGAAAGAGATTCATGGCTCTACCCAATATAGGAAATAAAGAAAATATTATCCCTGTTGCTTGGTATTGTATTTAGCCTTAAGTTTGAGCCATAATGTAGTATGGGATATTCCCCCTTTGAAAATGGAAAAAGAAAAGTAAAAAAAAAAAAAATACTCTTGATTAGCTCTGTTTGCTTTCTGTTGCTCTTCTAGCCTCCCCCAAAGGGCACATTCCACCTACAAGCTAGGCAGGAAGGGAAGCCTGGGGGTGGAGGAGGACAGAACAATGCATGGCTTGTTTATCTCACTGACGAAGGGAAAACCTGCTTGGTCACTATGGAAGGACACAGAATTCTAATCCCCCCACATACTGTTGTCTACAGGACATTGTAGCCTGGTTATTCAGAGACCCTTCCTTATTAAAGACTCAGCCAAAGTGTGTGTGTGTGTGTGTGTGTGTGTGTGTGTGTGTGTGTGTGTGTGTGAGATTTTAGATAGAACTTTCAAGACAATGGCTTTTTCAACAGGCTGAGACCTCTATAATCTGGGTCATCTGAGAGATGGATATTTTCTGGAGTACAGCAGTACTTAGTTCTGCCTCCTCATGTCCCCTCTCTTCCCTTAAAATAGCTGGTCAAATTCTTCCACATAAATCTACTAGATGCGTATCTTTACCTTTCACTTCAGGATCCAACTCTGTATATAAATCAACCTAGGGTAGGAAATAAGTAAACAGGAGAATGTTGGGGGCAAAAATAAAGACCTTCCAACTGCTTCAATGTATGTGTCAGGAGGTGCTTTCTACTTTTCCAGCTAGAGGAGCATTAACTTCATTGTGTTGGGACCATTATATGTGGCCCACTGTCTGTATTACTACAATTTTAAATGGGAATTTTTAAAGCACAGGGAGATTTCCTTTTCTGAAGAAGATTAGAAGGAAGTAGCATGACTTGGTAGAGCTTTGTTAAGTTTCAGAGGCTAGAAAAATATTTAGTACTTTAGGAAGACAGAACTTACAATTCTCTTTCACAATGGGCTCAGAAATGATTTGTAGTTTTTCTATATGTAGTGTGATAAAATATACACAACATAGACTGTTTCTGGCAATGACATTAAAGGCAAGGAGGTAGAGTATGTATTTTGCAGCTTCCATAAGGAAGAAGAACATGTAAAAACTGAAAAATGAGGGAGAATATTTCCCTCTTCTTCATGTACAAAGACTAGGATTGCGACATGAGAGGGCTGAGGGAGAGATACTGACAGCACGTACACAAGGAGCTTGAACAGATGGCTTTAAAACTTTTGACATGATGTTCAGTTTCCTAAACCAAAATTCTAAGTGATAAAAAAGATGGAAGCTATGCATCCTACAGCTTTAGTTCCTATCAGCAATATTTATAGCATCCCTTAGATAGTAAACAGCGAAAATAATTCAAGCTTTATTCTCCCTTTAACCTATTATGTTCTTTAGCTCATGCCCAGTGTTGCACATAGCATTTTTCAGGCATCTGATGGAATCTGCAAAGGCTTTCTCCACAGACAAGTCTCAAAACCCCTAGAATTTCATCTGGCCACTTCCCAAGTCATCTCTATTACTAAAGAAATGGAGCACCCACACAATAGCCAACAATAGCTAGGACTACGAAAGGAGAACATATTCAGTCTCCTTCAAGCAAACAGGATAATGAGGAAAGGCCAATAATCAGAAGAGCTGGAGCTCCCTGAAAAAGGTGGACTTTAGAACAGAGATAAGGTTGGGAGGTACATAGGCCAGAGATCATGGAGTTTCCCAAGACCAAGGTAGTTTTAATTTTATTTCAGTGAAAGGGGAAGCTATTAGAGGTTGTTAAGCAGGGAAGTACCATATCTAATGCTGGTAAAGATTTTACTTGGTTGACAGATTTAGGATTTAGGAAAAGAGACAACAGTAGAAACCAGATTAATCTAAACTGCTCATAGAGAGAAAAAAAGTTTCTTGTTAGGTGGACAGAAATAGGCCTAGAAAAAAGAGGTGCAAATAGAGGTATTCTGAAGAGGTGGAGTCCATGGTATTGTTAGGTTGAATAGAGAGAATGAAGGGGAAAAGAATAAGCTGTGACATTTGGGTCACAGATATCTGTACCTTCTTAGTATAGTATTCATTTCCCAAACTGAATCATTAATAGTTAAGAGCTGGGGAGATAGCTCAGTACAATAATTGCCTGCCTGGCAAGTGCAGGGTCCTGAGTTCAATGCCTGGTACTGCAAAAAAAAAAGAAAAAAAAAACAGTTAAAGAGGAAGAGGAAGAGGAAAAAGCAAAGCAGTTACAGAAGGAGAAGAACGTGAAGTTTTTTGGTGGTGATAGTGGTAAGACTGACCATTTTGTATAAGCATTTATGGAGTTTCTCTACATTTAAGGTGCTTTTAGAGAATGTACCAACACAAATAAGATATAATGTCATGCTCATACAATTTATAATATAATGGAAGTTAGAAGAAAAAGACCTGCATAATCATAAAAATGACAGAATGTAAAAAATATCAGAAAGGAAATGCTAACTAAAGCACAGCTAAAAGATCAAGTAGCAGGTTGAGTCAAGGACAACTTTACAGCGCCTCAGAGCTAATTTTGGAAGACTTAGAACAATTTTAACTGGACAATTCTGGGAGAAAGATCCTTCCAGGTTTATATGACCAAAAGTGGGAAAGGCAAGAACAATGAAATGAGATTACATAGTTACTATAAGACATATAAAGTAAAATAAGAATGACTGAAGAACATGGAAAATCTTGGGTGTCCAGTTGAAGCACTGGTTTTATATAATAGACAAGACACAAGACCTTGAAATTCCCAGAGTAGGAGGGTATTATGATACAAGATGTATTTTAGGAATATTTATTCTCATAATGGCATGTAGGATAAATTATATGGATAAATAATGGATGCATACAGAAGTAGGTAGGCTAGTAGACATAATAAGAGCACAAACTAGAGAAATGTCAAGGAAAATAGAGCAGAAAAGAAATAAGTGAGGGAGAATCAAGAATGTTGGAGCACTAATTAGATCTGGAAGAGAGGAGATTGGCTGTGATGCATCTCAGAGAATGTGATATCACTAACGTAGAACAGTCAAAGAAAAGGAGCTGTCTTTAGGATATGGGTGTTTAATTTTAGACAAGCATTTGTTATATTGTTATTCTATAGTCATACATCCCACTGGACAGTTGGCTATCCAGGATAGAGTGCTAGAAAAAGGTTAGGGCAGGACATAGACAAGAGAGATGAGGCACAGGTGCTGGGGTTTGATCCCAGGGCCTGCTATGCCAGCCCCGCCCCTGGGGTGTGCTGAGATGGCAATTGAGACTGGGTATGGTGGCACACGCCTGTAATCCCAGCTCTTGGGTCACTACAGTCCAATCCAGTAGTGAGACCCTGGACACCCTGTATACCCTTTCCTAAAATACAAAAATAAAAAGAGAGATGAGGTAGTCAAGGCTGTTGTAATGGATATACAATCCATGGTATGTATGTGTGCAAATCAAAAAGTATTGATGACAGATTTGTAAAAAATAAAGAAGTTCAGGCAGGAGAGGAAGAAAAGTGTCAAAACAATAAAATGCTAATTTAAATATCATTGGCATGATTTAAAAAAATAAATATTAGCAAGGTTGTCAAGAAATGGGCATTATTGTACATGCTGTGCAGGAATGGAAATGGGTACACACTTGCTGAAGGGAATCTCATCACGTTATCAGGAGAATAAAAAATGTTCCCTCTGTGCTCACTTCAACTGATCTATACTCAAACAAATGATAAAGAAAAGATTATAACTTCCCTGCACAAACCTTACACACAGATTCATGAAATGTTCCTTTCACATGTATTCTGGAATTACACAGTGATATTGTTTTTATAGCCTTGTAAATATACTACAATATACTGAATTACACACTTGAAATAGGAAATTTTATACTATGTGAATTATATTTGTTTTAATAAATGTTCCTATTTTTTGTCAGACCATATAGGCTGCTTACAAGATTTAGCAGTTATGAAATGTGAGGCCTTAAACACGGATATGCATGTATCAGTGTAGTATAACTTTAAGTCTTTCAGGATGATATGCACAAGGGAGTATGTGGGTCTAATAAAATTTTTATGGTCTCTTTTTTTGAGAATCTCCACACTGATTTCCATTGTGGTTGTACTAGATTACATTCCCAGCAACAACATCAAGAGTTCCTATTTCCCTACTGCCTCACTAACATTTGCTATTATTTGATTTCTTCTCCTATCTTATTTTATTTTATATATTTTATTATATTATCTTTTGGGTACCAGGAATTGAACTCGGGAGCTTGTGCTAGCCAGGCATGCACTGTGTGACTGAACTATATTCCCAGCTACTTATTTGATTTCTTTATGATAGATATTCTTTGTAGAGTAAGGTAGTGTGTCAGTGTTGTTTTAATTTGCACCTCTCTCATTGCCAGAGATAGTGAGCATACTTTCATGTAATTGGCCATTTGTAGCATTTATATATATATATATATATATATATATATATATATATATATATATATATATATATATTTTTTTTTTTTTTTTTTTTTTTTTTTTTTTTTTTTTTTTTTTTTTTTTTTTTTTTTTTTTTTTTTTTTTTTTTTAAACCAGGGATTGAACTCAGGCTTGCACTTGCCAGGAAAGCACTTATTGCACTGAGCCATCTCCCCGCCCCTCTGGGAAATACTTGTTAATTTCAGTTGCCCACTTTCTGATTAGGCCTTTTATTTTTTTGGTGGGGGTCTAATTTTTTTAGTTCTTTATATATTCTAGAATTCTAAATAGTACATTATTATTAACTACTATACAGTCACCATGCTATGCACTGGATCTCCAGAACTATTCATCTGGCCTAGCTGCAACTGTGCCTGTGATCACAGTTTTACCATTTGCTGCTCCACACCACAACCCTTGACACCACCATCTTATTGTGTTTCTGTGAGTTCACTTATATAAAATTCCACATATGTCACATCATGCGAGTTTTCTGTCTATGCTTGATCACTTCACTTAGTATAATGTTCTTCAGGTTCACCATTCAATTCATCTTGTCATGATAGAATTTCCTTCCTTTTTAAGCCAATAACTTTTGAGGAGTATTCCATTGTGTACCTGTACTATATTTTCTATATTTACTCATCTATCAATAGACAAGTTAATTTCATATCTGCTTATGTGAATGATGCTATAATAAACAAGGAAAGTGCAGAAATCTCTCCAAGATATTGATTTCATTTGTTTTGGATACACACCTAAAGTGAGACTGCTGAACCATGTGATAGTTTTATCTTTAGCTCTGTGAGGAAACTACATACCACTTTTCATAATAGGTGTACTAATTTTCATTACCACCAACAATATTCCCTTTTCTCACAATATTTTGCTATGTATTTTTGAAAATAGAAATTATGATAAGTATGGGGTGATATCTCAGTGTGGTTTTGATTTGTATTGGCTTGACAATTTATGACACTGAGTATTTTTTTCATATACCATTTGTCATTTGTATGTCTCCTTTTTTAAGATGTGGTTATTCATTTTCTTTGCTCATTTTCTTATCAGGATCTTAACTATTGAGTTGTTTGCTATCCTTATATATTTTTTTTTTGTTATCAGATTATAGTATATACAATTTTTCTTCCATTTTGTACATTTTTTCTTTACTGTGTTGTCTCTTTTTCTATAGAGAAAGAAGCTTCTTATTTTGATGTAATCCCATTTGAATATACTTTTGTTGCTTGTGCTTTGGTGTTCATATCCAAAACATTTTTGACCAGATCAATGGAAAGAATCTCTTGCCCCATGTTTTCTGCTAAGGGTTTTGGAGTTTCTGCTGTTATGTTTAAGTTGTTAATCAAATTTAAATTTGTTTTTTGTATGTGGCATGAAACAGAAGTCTAATTTTGCTCTTCTGCATGTTTATATCCCATGTTCTTAGCACCATTTTTATAGAGGCTTCCCTTTCCTCATCATGTGTCCTTAACAACTTTATTGAAGATCAGTTAACAGCAAATGTGCCGATTTACTTCTGGGCTTTCTTTTCTATTCCATTAGTCTATATGTGTGTTTTTTATGTGAGTATCATACTGTTGTAACTAAATAGCCTTATAGTATATTTTGGGATCAGTTAATGTAGCCTCTCTCTGGCTTTGTTCTTTCTCCTCAAGATTTACTTGGCTATTTGGGGACTTTTGCGATTTTACAGGAATTTTAAGACTGTTTTTCCTATTTTTTGTGAACGATGCCATTGAAATCTTGATAGGGATTTCTTTGAACATGTAGGTTTCTAGGGGCCAGGGAGACAGCTCAATAAAATAAGCGTTTGCCTGGCAAGTGCAAGGGCCTGAGTTCAATTCCTGGTTCTGCAAAAAAATTAAATAATAATAATAATAAACATGTAGGTCTCTTTGGGTAGTATGGACATTTTAATAAAGTTAATTCTTCCAGCCTATAAATACAAGGTGTGTTTGTTTTTCATCATTTATGGCTCATGTATATGATCCATAATTTCTCTTATCAATGATTTCTAGTTTTCAGTATAGAGCTTTTACTTTCTAGGTTGCACTTATGCCTAAGTACTTTAAATTTGTTTTGACTTTATTGAAAATAGAACTATTTTCTTACACTTTTTTCTCTGGAAAAAATTTAGTTTTAGTGTATAGTATAATACTACGACTTTTGCAAGATGACTTTTTAGGGCTGGGGAGACAGCTCAGTAGAATAAGCACTTCCCTGGCAAGCTCAAGGGCCTGAGTTCAATCCGGAGTTCTGCCAAAAAATAAAGATGAGTTTTTATCATTCAGCTTTACTGAATTCATTAATTATTTCTAATAGCTTTTTAAGCAAAGCCTTAGTGTTTTCTATTTGTAAGATCATATAATCTGGAAGCACAATTTAACTTTTCCTCTCCAAACTGAATGACTTTTATTCCTTTATCTTGCCTAATGGCTCTGGTGAGAATCCCCAGTACTATGTTGGGTAGAAGTGGTAAAATTGGACATCCTTACCTTGCTCCTTACTTAAGAGAAAAAGCTTTGAACTTTCCACCATTCAGCATGATGTTAGCTGTGGACTTTTCCTATGAGGATTTTATTACTACATTCTTTCTATACCTAATTTATTGAGTCATTTTCATGAAAGCATGTTTCTGTGATTATTGATATCTTCTCTAATTTTTATTACTTTTTAAATGTGGTATGTCACTTGTATTGGGTTTTATATGTTGAACTAGCCTTGTGATGAGAAATAAAGCAATTAAGGGAGGTAGAGGTAGGGAGTCCACACTCCCACAAGGTACACAACATAGTATTTTATTTTATTATTTTATTTTATTGTGTGTGTGTGTGTGTGTGTGTGTGTGTGTGTGCGCGCGCGCGCGTGTGTGTGTGGCTGGCTCAGCCTATCCTGGGTGGGCTCATGCAGCATGTTGTGGAGGGAATCTAACCAGTGGTCCCTGCTCCCTTGCCTATGCAGGTGCTTTTGCCTGCTGAGCTCTCTCGCAGGCTGAGTATTTTATTATATTAGGAATGGTTTTCTTCTCGAATGTGGGGAACTCCTTCATTATATATGCCTTTGTACTTTTTTAATGATTTTGCTTCTGTAACATGCATACTGCTTTTAAAAAAAAAAGGAATACTGAAAAACCAACCTGTACAAAACTGAACTAATTCTTCTCTTTACTCTTCTGCACATGCTGGTGATGCGATCAGTCACTTATTATGGCAAGATATCTGATAAATAATATGGATTTTTCTCTTCTTTACTTCTCACATCTGATAGATTAGGCATCAAGATTTATTGATTCTACCTTCTATACTAATATTTCTCAAATCTGACCCTCTATTCCATCTCTGACTTATACATTACTCTGCCCATTGTATACATTTACTAATTGATCCCTGTCTCTTCTCCCTGTAAAATACCAATGAATACATCTTTCCAAGATGCATATGGGTCCTGCAACTCTCATCCTTATAAATATTTCACTAGCTACCAAATTCTTATGTGAAAAATCCAGATTCATCACCATAGGAGTCAACAACTTCTTTGTTTTTAACCACTAATCTTACATGCCTCATCTATAGGTATAAATGAAAAAATATAGATGATGAATCTGAATTTGAGAACAAAAGAGGAAGCTTCTCAAAAATCCCAAGTGATCATAAAATGTTTCAGGTAGATGCCAGGGTAAGAAACCAGTGATCACATGGCCTTGGATAAGTCATGGAGAAAATCTGGAGAAGCAAGTTGTGAAGTACTGTGTCCATATTGCTGAGTGGACAGCACTCTGGCAAGAATGATTTGATACTGGGGATATTCTCTTTCTTATATTTTAAGAACTACATTCAAAACAGAAGGAAAATCATTTAGAGTGTACACAATGGCATAAACAAAAATAAGAGTTCCCCACACTCCAAGCAAAAATTTCCTATTTACTCCTGAGCAGCAATATGGCTATGTTAAGAATATAGCTCAAGAACAAAACTGCTTAGATTTGAATCCAGCACTTCTAGGTGTGTGACCTTAGGCTGGTTATTTAACATCTCTGCCTCACTTATATTATCTCTGAAACAGAACTTAAAACAGTGGAACACAAAAAAAAAGTGTACTATAATTCCATTTAGAACCTTGTTACACTGCGTTTTGGAGGTCTTTCACGTTTGCAGATAATTTTACACAAAATTGTAATAACTATATAGTATTTTACCGTGGCCTTTTTCAGTTCATTTAATTTTACCACCCAAGTGATGAATTCCAAGGTTGTTTCTAATTTTTTGCTTATACAAACAATGCTGCAGGGAGTATCTTTTTATACATCTTTGCACATTTAACAGAAGGATACCCTTTAGATGACGTTCTACACATAGAACTTTGGGAAAAGTGTGTGAAGGTTTAATATGATATAGTCTACTAAAATATAAGTGGTTATCATAAATTGCACTTCTAGCAACTATGTAATAGAGTACTGTTTTTTCAAACTTTATGGATATGAAAAACACCTGGAGAACTTATTAAGATGCAGATTCTGAAGCCAGATCTGTGTGGTGTAGGCCTGTAACCACAGCTCTCTGATGGATGAAGCAGGAGTATTACAAGGTCAAGGCCAGCCTGGGCTACATAGAGATTTCAAGGCCAGCCTGACTGA
>PVKA01005972.1:60130-86896 GCA_004027165.1 Ctenomys sociabilis | reverse complement strand
AGGCTGGCCCGAGAAAAGAGGAGATCAGAGGTCTGGGGTCACATTTGATGACCAGGCTTCAGGTCAGGTTTGTCTCCCTGCGTGTGGGGGGTGCGGATCATTCAGTGTAGAGACAGCGAGGGACGAGGGACGAGTCCCCCAGACAGTGAACCAGCAGAGTCTACCCCGCCTCTTTTGGGGTGGAGGGTACAGGGGGGCAGACATCTCAGGGCGCAGAAAAGCTGACATAGGTGACAGAATTTTTCAGGAGCGATTGTGGGAGTTTGGGGGCTGATGCTACTGAGCGAGGGGTGTGGGTGGCACTTTATTTTTCCAGGAGGTGTGGGGGGCTGCTGAGGCTGGAGTTGGGTGGCTGAAGACAGTCTTGATGATCCCAAGCAGCAGGTCACCAGCCAAATCTGCAGATCCTTTCTGGGTGTCGGCAAAGTAACTGCCAAGGTCCCAAACTTGTCTAAGTATGCAGGTGACCCTGAGGTCCCAGCCCTGGGGCAGGTTCACATTCAGGGTCTGCCTCTGCTGTCCTGCCAGGGTCACCTCTGAGGTGTTTTTCCTCCACTCTGAGTGAGAATAATAATAAAGCCAGAGCTTGGACTTGAGGGGGTCGTTGCCAGGATCCCTTTGTGGCTGCAAGGGGAAGGGAGAAGCCCTGAGTGAAATGAGGTTTTCCTCCAGTAGGAGCAGGGGGCAGAGGAGGAGGATAGGAGGAGACAGAGGAAGCAACTGGAATTTGACTTCAGTCTGGCCACTGGGGGACACTCAGGGGACTCACCCCCAAGAGCTTCAAGATAGAGTCTGCAAGAGAGGGAGAGTGGCATGGGAAAAAGGTCACACATCCCACCGTCACCACCATTTTGCCGTACGGGATTGAACCTAGGCTTTCATGCTGAGCTCCATCCTCAGTCATTTCTTTATTTTTTATTTTGAGATAGGGTCTTGCTAAGTTGCCCAGCCTGGGCCTGCCTCAGTCTCCCAGGCTGAGATGACAAATGTGTACCACCTCATTATTAAAGGAGGAAGACAAAAATAAAAACAAACAAACAAAATACTAAATAGAAGAGTATGAAGTCTGGTCAGTGAATATATGTGTCTGTTTAGCTGATGATTCCCCAGGCCCTTCTGACTTGGGGGTACCTCATTGGGAATCATTACATGTATATCCCTAGGGAACCATCATCCTAGGAACGAGCTATATGCTTGTTAAATTTGAGCTTTAAACTTAAGTTCACGTTACATTTGCGATTTCTCGGCCTCGCCATGGTATACACCATGGCTGGGTCGTGCTCAGTGGAGTGTCCGGTCTCCACCGGCCCCACACTAGAAGCTCCCCCGTCGTGATAACTGTGTATATATATCCCCACATGTGGCTTGGGGGGGCCTCTGGGGGCAGAGTCATCCTGGCTGAGAACCGTTCTTGGGGACAAAACTTATTTGCCCATTTAAAGCCACCTCAGCCTGGCCTCTTGGCACACATCTATCATCCCTGCACTCTGGGAGGCTGAGGCAGGAGGACTGCAAGCCTAAGTCCAGCCTGCGCAGGTTAGCAACTTAGTGAGATGCTGTTGAAAGAGAGAAAGAAAGGAAGAAAGGGGGCTGGGGATATAGCTCAGCGGCATAAGCACCTGCCTGGCAAGTGCAAGGTCCTAAGTTGAGTCCCTGGTATCCCCCCCCAAAAAAGGAAGGAAGGAACTAGGATGCAGCTTAGTACCAAGGCCCTGGGTTTTACCCCCTGTAGTGTGCCGTAGGAGAAACAAAAGCCAGGTCGTGTCAGGAAGCGCGACCCTTCAGATTTTGTGCTTGTTCAGTGCTGTCCTTTGGGAAGATGAAAGAAATCACACTGCTCTTAGAAAATTCTCAGGCATGCTGAGTTATTTCTATCTGGGTCTTCTATGTGGCTTTTGAACCCTGGCATTGATGTGAATTTGAGGTTAATTGGCTCTAGGCGTTGGAAGATGCCCGGACCACCCCTGCTTTTTTTTTTTTTTTTTTTGTCTTTTTGAGACAGGGTCTCGCTATGCAGTTCAGGCTGGCCTTAAGCTCACTTTGTAGCTCAGGCTGGTCTTGAACTCACAACAATCCTCCTGCCTCAGCCTCCCGAGTGCTGGGATTAAAGGCATGCGCCACCACGCCCGGCTCACCCCTGCTTTTTGAGATAGGGTCTCGCTATGTAGTTCAGGCTGTACTTGAACTCACTGTGTAGCCCAGGCTGACCTCAATGTCACAGCAGTCCTCCTGCCTCAGCCTCCCAAGTGTTGATTGTAGGTCTGTGCCACCATACTGATGCTTCCTTGATGAACAGGATGATTGAAGCTTATTCTAAAGAAGCTTGAAGTTGCCAGGTAATTCATGGTCTTACAGAGCAACTTTATTTAGAAAAACAAGCATCGTGTAGTGCCATTATTTTCTGTTCTTGTCTCACACTTAATAAAGCGTGGGGCCCTGTCGCGGAAGGGAGCTGCAGCTAAGCACAGATTCCCCTTGTGGGCAGGCACGCGGCTCTATGTTTACTGAATGAAGAAGCATTTTCCTGCTACACCAGAGAGTAGCGTAAAGGGCTTCTTTCCAATTCAAGGTGCGATAACAGATTGTGTTTATTTGCATCTGGAAACAGAAATAGTCTTTTTATTTTTGTTTTGTGTGTGTGCTGCTGGGGATGGAATGCGAGGCTTTTGCACTCAGCTCCATTCTAGCCTTCTTAAATTTTTTTTTTTTTATTTTGAGGTAGGTTCTCACTAAGCTGCCGGGCAGGGCTCCAGATTGAGATACTCCTGCCTCAGCTTCGCTGGGGGTGGGTGGTGCTGGCGTGCGCGGCCACGCCTGATTTCATGCCACTCTTTGACTTGTCCTCCGTCCCTTAAAAGATGTGGAAAAGTCACCATCTATCTCCCCGTGGGAAAGCTCGAGATTTGGCCCTGGGTCACACGCCAGCCCCGCCTTCATCCTTGGGCATCGCCACCAGCAGCTGCGGCACCTGGGGGAATCCCGCCACTGTCTGATCCCGCTGCTGGGGCGGTGGGGCTCGTGGGCAGCTCCAAGCCGCAAGGAGACCTGTCGCTAGCTAGCTCTTGAGAGCCCCATGAAGCGGGAAGTCTTCTGTTTTCTTTTTTAAAATAGAGGTGTTATTTGCATATCTTAAAATACTGCCATTTTAAGCAGATAATTCAGGGTGGTTTGTTTTTTTTTTTTTGCAAATTTATCAAATTGTGCAGTCATCACCATAAACCAATTTTAGAATTTCTGTTCCCCCGTAAAATTGCTTTCCCTTCTGTGACCAGTCACCCGTCCCCTCCCAGCCCCCATACCTGAGTCCACTTCTAGTCTCTGGAGTCCCCCTGCCCTGGGCATTTCCTGTCCATGGAGCCCACGCTTTGCATCTTCTGTGTCTGGTGTCTCTCACTGAGCACAGTGTCCCCAAAGTCCATCCATGCTGTGGAGAGTGTCACAGCCTCACTCATTTTTCCTGGCTGAGTAATATTATAGCATGTGCATGGATCTGGCTGTGTGTCTCCCTTCACCCCTCCAGGGACACTGGATTGTTCCTCTCTGTTAGCTGTTGGGATTGTGTCGTTACCTAAAAGTCTTTGTCCTGGGAGTAGGTGACCCACTAAACTGGATTTGGGACTGTTGGTTTGGGTGTGTTTTGGCGTCTCCTTTCACATGCTGATTGTGCTCTATAGCTCAGATCTGTCCCATCTTTTACTCAGCATCCCTGAGCACCCAGATGTTGACCCCATGTGGCAAGAACCAGCTTCTAAAGTACACATTGACCGTCATTTCCCTGCCTCTTACCAGTCCCTCACCCACACTACGGACCAGAAGCTCCTTTGGCTTTTGCAGGCCTTGGCGGGGGCCTGGCCGGGTGGCCCCTTGCTGAGGCTCGTCCAGCTCCCAGGGCCGCCCCCTCCCCCGCAGCTTCCGGGGTGCCTGCGCCACCATCTCCTGCATCTGAGCTGCTCCGGCCTGCCTTCCCCTCCTCAACAAAAGCGCGCTGTGTGCCCGCTTGAAGCCTCAGAACTTGTGCCAGGCCCTGAGAGCGCCACGTGAATGGGACGCTTGTGTGCAGCGCGGGGAGTGTGGAGACGGAGGCTGGGCCTGCTGAGGCTTCCTGGCACAGCCGCCTACCTGGCTGTCAGCCTCAGGGTCCTCGGCCGAGTTCCCATGAGGTGTCTGGGTGCAAGGACCTAGAGACAAGAATAGGGACGGAGCCCAGGGATCTTGGAGAAGAGGCCAGAGGGGAGTGCGCCCCGTAGGCCTCAGGGTGACCCAGCCCCCCTACGTCACAGGTGACATCCTAAGTGGGGGCGTCTCCGTGGAGCGTCAGGGTGATGAGCCTTGTCCCGGCCTCTGCCAAGTCTGCACCAGAACGTCTCCCCTTTTTTTTTCTGGCGGAATCAGGGATTGAACTCAGGCCCTTGGGCTTGCCAAGGAAGTGCTTATTCCACTGAGCCATCTGCCTGGCTCCCAGAAGTCCAGTAGTGTGACAGCCACACATTCCATGAACCATTCAAAGTAGTTCCTGCTGTGAACTGCTGCACTGTATCAGGCTATGATAATTCAGATGATTTAAACTAAAACCATTTTATTTTTCAAAGGGAAAACCATGGTTGCAATAGGAAAGCTCTAGTCCCTGCCCAAACAGCCCTCCTCAAACATGGATCCCCACAAACCTGTTGTTGTTCATTCCAGAACTGCCACTTCTGACCCAAATCTGGCTACATTTTGTGAGCTCAGATAGGAACCTGGCCCAGAACGAAGGGCAAAGAATTTTATCTCCAAACAACCAAGACTGTTTCAGACGTGGGGAGTGACTACTTTGAGGTCAGATGCCCCCATCCCGGGTATCTGGGATGCTTACAACACAGAGCCAAGTGTCTGGCACCGTGCAGGAACAAGGCTTAGAGAAGGAAGATAGGGACCTGACCCCGTGAAGGGCCACGGACAGGTGGCTTTGATCAGAGCCTTAGGAAAGGGTCAGCCAGGGTCAGCTGGCCTCAGCCAGCGGTGCACAACGTCCCAGGAGGGGCTCTGATCCCAATACAGGGCAGCCTGCCTCTGGGGTCCTGGGTGATGCCTGGGACACTTGGGCTTGTCACATCTTGGGGTGCAAAGCTGCACTCTACGAAGGCTCTGGGGGAATCTTCTCCACCGCTGCCGGCTCCTGGGTTCTGGGGGCTCCCAATATGAATCGCATCACTCCAGCTGCTTTGCCTGCCCACCTTTCCCAAGTGTCCTTGTATCTATCTATCTATCTTTCTTTCTTTCTTTCTTTCTTTCTTTCTTTCTTTCTTTCTTTCTTTCTTTCTTTCTTTCTTTCGTCTTTTTGAGACAAGGTCTTGCTATGCAGCTCTAGCTGGGCTTGAGCTCACTTTGTAGCCTAGGCTGGTCTTCTCTCAGTGATCCTCCTGCCTCAGCCTCCTGAGTGCTGGGAGTACACGTGTGCGCCACCATACCCAGCTTTTACTTTTATTTTCAACAAAAAGAAAACACAAAGAAGCAAAATTCTGAAACCATATGACAGGAGAATAATTGGTTAATGCATTACATATTGTTTTTATTTTTTGAGACAAGGCCTTGCTATGTAGCTAAGTTGGCCTTGAATTTGAAGTGATCCTCCTGCCTCGACCTCACAAATGCTGGGATCACAGGCATGTGCCACCATGCCCAGTTCTTGTGACTTCATCTCTAAACAAGTCCTCTTCCCAGCTATTGGGATCAGGTGGCCAGGAACACAACCCACGAGGGGACACCGTGGCCACTCCTGACTGGCTTCTCTGGAGTGACTTAACAACCATACCAGCTGATTTCTAGTAAAACTGTATGATTCTGTCATTACATGGAACTAGCTTTACCTTTTGGAGCAGCTCTGTACCTGGCCCCTCACAGCCCTGCTTGAAGGCGGTCTATTCCGGTGAGCACCCACGCCACAGCTCACATTACACCCCCACCCTGACAGGAGCTATGCAGTCTGAGGATTCTGACCAAGGTGCCATGACACACACCCTACATCCTCCTCTAGCATTGTTCAAAGATGCAGTTGGGCATGGCGGTAATGCCCGTCATCCTAGCATTTGGGGAGGCTGAGGCAGGAGGATCCCCCATGGCAGCCCCGCCTAGGCAACTTAGCAGCTCAGCGAGCCACTAAGTTAAAAAGGGCAGGAGTTGGAGCTCAGTGTGAGGGCCCTGGGTTTAGTCTCCAGTGCCACAAAAAACAGCCAACTTCACTGGAAGCTCCCCAAACTCTCCCTGGCCTCCCTGGCACTTGGCTTTTCTGTGCAAAGGCAGAAGCAGCCGGTGACCTTGAGCAGCTTGGGAAGGGCGAGCGCTGGCATAGCGCGACGATATACATGAATGGCTCTTCTGTGGCCTCCACCGTGAGAACTGGCTGGTTTCCCACGGCAGCATGAGAACTTCATACCTAATTTTAAAGGCTCTCTAAGCCACATTCAAAAAGGTGGGGGATGGGCTTAGTTGGGGATATAGCTGAGTGGCATAAGTGCCTGCATGGCAAGTGTAAGGTCCCGAGTTCAATCCCAAGCACCTGCCCCGCCCCCCAAAAAAGGAGGGGCAAAAGCAAAAACTAATTTTTAGCAGTTTATTTTATTTTTTAAACTTGTTTCTGCCGCACAGGGGAGTCGAACCCAGGTCCAATTAGGATGCTAGGCAAGGGCCCAACCACTGAGCCACACCCCAACCCTCTTTCAATCTTATTGTGCGACAGAATTTCACTAAGTCTCCTGGGCTGGCCAGGAACTTGAGACCCTCCTGCTTCAGTGTCCTGAGTAGCTGGGATTCAAAACACATACTACTGTGCCCAGAAAAAAAAATAATAAAACTTAGGATTACTATTTTTTGTCAGTACTAGGAATGACCTTCCCACTGTATGAACAACCCTACCTGTTTTTATTCTGATTTTGAGACAAGGCCTTACTGAGTTGCTAAATTGCTCAGTCTGAGCTTGAACTTACAGTCCTCCCGCCTCAGCCTCCCGCAGTTCTGATGGCAGGCACGGGCCGCCCCTGGCTGGAGCTGGGCACGAGCTTTCCTGCTCACCCCTGGAGTGTGGCATGGCTTCTCCACCCGGAGCCTCTCTAGCTAGCTATACACAAGGCACCACAGGCTCCTAGAGCCGCCCTGGCCAGTGGACGCCATCCCCACCGACACAGGGAAAGTGTCCACAGCACACAGCGTGAGGAGCCGCGAGAGGACGTCTCTGAGTTCAAATCCCTTGTGGGGCCCATTTAGCCCTGTCCTTCTGCACTGCAAGCGCAGAGGCCTCGAAATGCATATAGCTCTGGCTGCATGTGTCTTCTAGGCAGGCAGGGGACCAAGGGAGCCTCCTTTTGGCGGCTGTGAACTGGGGCCCCGCTGTTTAGACTTCCAAGTTAATAAAAGCGGGTCTCAGGGCCCTGATTAGAATGCACAGAGCACTCAGGCCGGGGCTTTGAATTCAGACGAGCTGAGTCCCTGGTTGGAAAGTTCCTGTGTGTTTGTTTAGAATCAGAATCTTAGAATGTTGGGTCCGTGGCCCTGAGATTGTCCAGGCCTGGGCTCAGCGGACACAGCCACAGGCCTAGTCCGGCTTGCAGCCTGCTTTTATTTTTTATTTTTTTTTTTTTTTATTTTTTTATTTTTTGGTCTTTTTGAGACAGGGTCTCACTGTGCAGTTCAGGCTGGCCTTAAGCTCACTTTGTAGCTCAGGCTGGTCTCGAACTCACAACAATCCTCCTGCCTCAGCCTCCGGCCAGTGAGCTAGCAATGCTTAGGACATTTTCAATCTTTAAATTTGATTTTAGTGCTGGGGGTGGAGCCCAGGGCCTGGTGAATACACAGAAACTACCACTGAGCACCATCTCCAGCCCACTTAGGGCCTCTCCCGCTCCCTCTCCTTGTCCTCCTCCTCCTCCTTATTCCTCTCTTTCTCTCTCTTTCTTCACTATGACTACTTGGAGCTACACCTCTAGTCTTTTTATTTTTTTTTTTTTATTTTGAGATAAGGTTTTTCTAAGTTGTCCAAGCTGGGGTTGAATCTGTGATCCTCCTGCCTCAGCCTCCTACTTTGTGTATTTGGTACAGGGTCTCGCTATGCAGCTGGGACTCCTAGTGACCCTCCTGTTTTCAGCCTTGCCAGTGCTGGGATTACAGGTGTGTGCCGCCACTTCTGGGGGCAGGCCAGCATGGCATATGGTGCTGGGGATTGAACTCCAGTGCTAGGTGCTTGGTCGGCTGAGCTATCTCACTGGCCCTTCTTTTATATTTTTGACATAGAGTTTCACCAAATTGCCTGGGCTGGAGTTGAACTCACAATCCTCCTGCCTCAGCCCCCAGAGTAACTGGGATTATATCACCTCTCTGGTTTGCTGCCAGGTACTTTGAGAGTGCCACAGGCCCTCGAAGCCCCAGTTTACCCAGGGTGCCAGTGTTAGTTGGGCGTCTGCCACTGTAAAGAATGGCCCGACACAGGCTGATTTACAAGAATAAAAGGTTTTGTACCTCGCAGTTTTGGAGGCTCAGAGACCCCGCCGGGCAGGCTGAGGGCCTCGTGGTTCAGTCCCTGGGGCTGGCTGTGGGTGGCAGTGAGGTGTGGTAGGGAAGCTGAGGGAGGAGAACAATCACTGGACTACAGACCTAGACCCTGGAAGCCGCGCCCCACCGGCAAACTCCTCCCACCAGGCCCCGCCCCCTAACCGTGCCTCCCCTCCCCCCACCCCTTGGGACCAGGCCTTCGTGGTCATCCTCTGGGAAGGAGCGAGTTACGACCCTGCGATTCCAGTCCTCTGCCCCACAAACCTTTTCCTCTCTGCAGTGACACTATCTGCTCCTTTGACCCAGTGACACCCATGCTCTCTCATGTTACCCATTGTGGCCACAAAGTCGAGAAGGTCAGGGTGCAAGGTTTTCCTGCCGATTTGACACGTAAGCATCCCTGTGGACCTGGACTCTTGGGGGGCACTTGGCCTACGGGGACTGAAATGAGCATCAGGGCTCACAGCTGTTGAGCGCGGCTAAACGGGGAGTGCAGGATGGAAGCAGGATGTGTGGCCCGCACCTGTCATCCCAGCACTCGGAGGCTGAGGCAGGAGGATGGCTGCTGGTTCAAGGCCAGCCTGGGCTACATAGCAAAACCTTGTCTCAACAAAACAAAATAATAAAAAATAAGGGAGAAGCCAGGTGCACGGGTACCTGCCTCTAATCTCAGCTACTCTGGAGGCTGAGGCAGGAAGAGCATGAGTTCAAGACCAAGCTGGAGGGGCCAGGGAGACAGCTCAGGAGATTAAATGCTTGCCCTGAGTCCAATCCCCAGTATCTAAAAAAAAAAAAAAAAAAGCCGGGCGGGGGGGCGCATGCCTGTAATCCCAGCACTCGGGAGGCTGAGGCAGGAGGATTGTTGTGAGTTCGAGACCAGCCTGAGCTACAAAGTGAGCTTAAGGCCAGCCTGAACTGCATAGTGAGACCCTGTCTCAAAAAGACAAAAAAAAAAAAAAAGACCATGCTGGAGAACTTAGGCCCAGTCATAAAATAAGAATGGCTGGGATTCACCTGGGGCAGCTCCAGTGGGATGGTGGACAGTGGACAGAGTACTTGGTGGCATGTGGCCTTTTTCTCATGGGCAGCTGGGCACCCCACCCACACAACCCACCCCCACACCTGCTGGCCTTATCTCAAAGGGTGACACCTTTGGGTGGGGAGGTTGCTGTAGGGCAGGTGTCTTGCACTGAGCCCGTGGTGTCTCCTGCTTCCAGCCTGCCACCTTCCCACCTAGCACTCTGCTGTTCCCCTGCAACTGTTTGCTGTATTTAATTTTTCCTGTTACTTTTTTTTTTTTTTTTTTGAGACAAGGTCTTGCTACTTAGATAAGGCTGGCTGTGAACTTACTGTGTAGCCCAGGGCGGCACCAACCTCATAGCCATCCTCCTCCCTCAACCTCCCGAGTCCTAGAGTGAATACACCTGTGTTCTATTCTCAGTTGGGGCAAATCACACGTAACACCGCTGAAACACAGAGCTCAGCCTTTAAGCACACGGACACAGCTGTGCCACGTCCCCACTGTCCATCTCCCCCAAGCTGACCGTCTGTCCTCACAGGCCTCCCCAGGCCCCGGCACCCACGGGTCCACGTCCTGAATCTGTGTGCACCTGCCTGGCTGAGCTGCGGGCTCGCGGCCTGCTTCTGCTGGCTTCCTGTAGGAGCCCGTGTCCTCAGGGCCCAAGTGCCTTGCATCTTGCTCTGTGCTGTGTCCGCTCGCCCCTCCCCATCCCTGTGCTCTGGTTCTGTGCACCTGGGGCTGGGCCTGGTCTCCCTACCCGCCGAGATCTGCTCGCAAGAACTCGTGGCCCTGTGCCTGCGTCTTCATGCCCTGTGGGCTTTTTGTCCATTTCTAGCTGCTTTTGTAGCTCAGCCCTTCAGGGTCAGTTCTGCTCAGCTCTGTTTGTCAGCTCCCCTGCCCTGCCCTGAGCCCTCTTCCCTTCCTCAGCTCAGCCTAGGTGGGTGTGGGGAGTACTCAGTCAAGGCAGCTTTTATTTTTGGTACTGGGGATCAGATATACCTCTGAGCTATATCCCCTGCCATTTTTTTTTTTTTTTTAATCTTGAGATAGTCTCATAAAGTTACCCAGGCTGACCTTGAACTTTTGACCCTCCTGCTTCAGCCTCCCACCCGGGATCACAGGTGTGTGTATGTGCCACCATGCTTCTGCCATCTGCCTGTAGTTCAACTCTGGCTTGGTGACGCTCAGGGTAACACAGGAGAAGCTGAATTCAAATCTCCATTGAGCTCTGCAGGGATTTCCTAGCACTCTCGTCTTTAGCCTGAGCTGTTTTTTTCTTTGTCTAGAAAAGAGGCTGAGAGAGTATGGAGCAGGCAGTGTGCAGGGTGGGCCAAGGCAGCCTGTGCGCTCAGAACAAGATTTGCCCTTCCTGGTCCTTGGACCCGTGAATGTCACCTTAGTGGCAGAAGGGACTCTGCAGATGGGGTCACGTGGAAGACCCTGAGGGGGACCATCCCGACCCTGGGGCCCAGTGCCCCCAGGCTCCCCCTGAGCAGGTGAGGGTGGCTGAGAGGCTGAGAGAAGCTAAAGATGAGGCGCTGCTGGATCTGCAGACGAGGAAGGGGCCACCTGCCAACGGCTGGGAGCAGGGCAGGGTCGTGGGTGCTCCCCAGAGCCCCAGTGAGAAACCATTCTGCGCGGACACGGCTGCCCTACAGACTGTGAGAGGGGATGGTCGTGTGGTTTTAACCCACTAAGCTGCGTGAGCTCAGGAGTCGGAGAACATGCGGACCTCCAGGAAAACCATGGCTTGCCCGTGGTCTCTGCACTGTGGTTGTCATCCTTGCCGCGGAGGCTCCCGAGGTGCTGCGGGCCAGGAGCGCTTCTATAGCTCGGCTTGAGCCAGCACACTCTAGGGGCCACCCGCAAGCCCCTGGGCCCCATCTTGAGTACCTTGGGTTCTTTTCCATTTGAAAGAGCAAGGGATAGAACCCCAGGCCTTGGCACTGAGCCACGCCCTCAACCCTTTTTTCTCTTACTATTATTTTGAGACAGAGTCTAAGTTGCTAAATTGTCCCAGCTAGGTTTGAACTTGAAGCCTCTCGCCTCAGCCTTCTGAGCTCGCGGCTGATGGCACCAGGCATGGAGTCACCTCTGTGATAGAAGTGGCTGTGTTTCCCTGTCAGTCCCGGAAGGACCTGGCTTCCTTCTGCCCTCGGCATCGGGAGTGGGAGGCCCCTAGTACACAGGCTGTGTGGAGAGTTAGTTGGAGGGAAGCGCCTTGCAGAGACAGCGGCGGGGGCTGCTTCACATCCACTGAGGGCGGGATCAGCGTGCACAGAGATGGGAGCCTGCACTGCTGCGCAGTGCTGCAGGCTCTGGGAGGCTGTGTCCTCTGAGGCGCTGGGAGCACAGGCAGGTCCCTGCCCCCGCCCCACCCCGCGCCCTCGGCTGTGACCGCCTCTCCCTGCTGTGGACACCCCTCACAGGGCTCAGCCCTGCCCTGAAGGCCGGGCTGGCAGCCCTCACCGTGGTTACCTGGCAAGATCCTCACACACACGATCCTAAATGTAATTAAGTCGCCCTTTTCCCTGCAGCAGTGACACAGATTTGGTCTCTAATGAAGATGGTGGCGTCCTTTCAGAACCAAGGGGCAGTCAGGGCCGGGAGACTCCAGAGCTGAGAGCCCTGGGGGATCTGGGTGGACTGGCTCCCTCTGGGCTGTCCTGCTGCCCAGTGAGATGAGACCAGGGTGGTGGGCAGTGGCGAAGGGTCCCCAGCCCATGCCTCAGGACAGCATCCTAAAAAGCCCTGGGGGTCTCAGCACCCTGTTGAGTGTCCCCTGGGAGCAGGATCTCCTCTAGTTCCCAGTTCCCACGTAGAAAATGATCTCTCTCTCTCTCTCTCTCTCTCTCTCTCTCTCTCTCTCTCTGTTGTTCTTGAGTCATGGTTTTACTATGTAGTCCAGGCTCACTGTGAACTCACACTGATCCTCCTGCCTCAGCCTCCCGAGTGCTGGGATGACAGGTGTGTGTAGCACACCTGGGTACTTTGCCTGCACCCTGTAGGATCCGGGGAAATGTGTCCCCAGCAGTTCTCCGCACGGCTGTACTTGAGGGTCCTCCAGGCCTGCCCTTCGCAGGGCACCTTGTGATTGCGCGTCTCCTTGTCCTTAGCTGGCCTGGCTCCGTAGCTAACACCAGCTCCCTGTGCTCCAGGTGGGCTTGCCTGCGACTCACCGCCGCTTTTTCTGGCCTTCGTGCTTCCAGGTTTCCCATGCATGGCCATGAACTTGGCTGTGCATGTGGGACCCATCCCCTTCCAAGGCTTCCTTACTGTGAACAATTCGGGGTCCCACTGAGCATTGCTGCTGGGTATTTGCCCTCAAGAGTACAATCTGTTTTGGGTTGTTACAGCCCGGTGGACAATGCAGGGCGGCAGGCTCAGGGGCGGCTGTGCTCAGGGAGCCCGGGGCAGCTGTGGTCCTGTGGCAGCTCCGTGTGTTCCAGCATTCTCTGCTCCCAGGGGCACAATCTGGGTTTTTGTCTTTTTGTTCAGATTGGCCTTAAACTCACTTTGTAGCCCAGGTTGGCCTCAAACTCACAGCAATCCTCCTGCCTCAGCCTCCCAAATGCTGTAAAATATATGTCAGATTCTTATCCTCTGAGAGTAGCATCTTGGAAATAACATTGTATCAGTCAGCTAGTGCTACATAACAAATGGGCCCCAATGTAATAAGGCCCCAATATAATATGTGTGATAATAGCATACATTTCTATCATAGTTTCTTGGGTCTGGAATCTGGGCATAGCTTAGCTGCCCCCCCCCCCTGCTGGCTGTCACAGGCTGTGGTCTCCTGTGAGACTCGGCTCAGGAAGCACCTTCATCCCTGTCACTCTTGCAGCCATCGGCAGATTCTTGCTTCTTTTTGGCTGAGGCCACTCTGCATTCCTTGGCTGTTGGCATGTTAGGGTTTGCCAGCAGAGAGGCTTGCTTCCTGTACCAGCAAAAAACAGGATTTGGGGGCTGGGGAGATGGCTCAGTGGAATAAGTGCTTCCCTGGCAAGCGCAAGGGCTTGAATTCAATCACTGGTTCCACCCAAAATAAAAAAGGCTGGGCATGTAGCTTGATGTGAAGGTCCCAATACCCCTGCCCCAATCAGGAGATTTTACAACATAAAAATCTTCCTGTTTCGCTGAGTAATTGGAAGAGGTGGTGGCTATGCCACACTGGGGCAAGACGGTCACCTCAGGTAGAGCCTGGTGTTCTCTGTCTCCAGGGCTCTGACCCCTGCTGCCTTGGAGGACAGCTCAAACTGGCAAGGCCTCCACTGCTTTGGAGGGGACTGTCACCCCGGTAGTGAGTGGCAGCCCTCGGTGCCAAGGTGGCGCGACAGCGAGGGGACAGGGTTACTTCTCAGCCTGCTCAGTGAGTGGGGCTCTGGCTCCCAGGGCCAGCATGGGGGCACAGGCAGCCAGCACCGGGCAGGGCTCTGGGACAGTGACATCTGCAGTGACAGAGTGGCCCCAGGACCTGTTCCCTCCAGGCCTTAGTGCGGCCACCAGAAGGGTGGCAGCTCCGTGTCACCCTGAACAAAGCAGGTTTTGTAAAGTCAGGCAGAAAGTTGACATCTCAGAGGCGGATTTGGGGCGGGCACAACTGAAGGGAGGGAGTGTGGAGCGGGGAGGCCAGGGCGCTGCTCAGTGCCTGCCCCAGAGAAGGGTTCAGCCCTGAGGGCCGCGGCATGGGGGTGGGAAGACCACTCATGAAGGTGACCTTGAGGTCAGAGCTTCCTGTGACTCATAGCACCAGGGTGCCCATGATAGTTCAGCAAGTTTCCCAGCAGGCGCTGCGGCCAGCCTTGGCGGTCCTGGAATCCCAGCTTGTGGACCAGGCTGGCCACAGACCATGGCTGTGCCACAGTGGCGAGCAGAGGGCGGTGCTGTGTTCTGAAGCCAGGGGCGTGGGGAAGGCCCAGTCCAGTGATGGAGTTAGGGAGCCCATGGCTGGTCACCTTGGCCAGCACCAGGAGAAGGAATCCCTTTCACCCTGGGAAGCTGAGCTTGCAAGAAGAGCTCAGGAGGCTGAGGGAGGAGGACCGAAAGCTCAAGTCAAGGCTGGCCAAGTTAGAGACTTAGTGAGACTGTGTCTCAAAATTTAAAAATCAAAATGAAAAAGGGCTGGGGGTGGAGCCGAGAGATCTATGTGCAGCAGCTCGGCTCTGGCATTGCCGTGTGAAAGTGCCATAGTGCATGCAGAGGAATGGACATGGCTGGGTGTCAATAAAACTCTATGTTGAGGTTTGGCCCCATCTGGCCCTGGGCTGTAGGTGTCCAACCCCTGCTCTGTTCTGTCAGCATTGACCAATCCAGAGGCCTTGCTATTACTTTTTTTTTTTTTTTTTTTTTTGCCGTGCAGAGGTTGGAACCTCCAGCAGAAGCTATACCTGCAGCCACCTCTTATTATTTTATTTTATTTATTCTTGAGCAGGGTCTTGCTATTCCACTAAGCTTCACAGACTGGTCTCAAACTTGTGATCCTCCTGCCTCAGCCTCCCTCAGTGTGGTGTTGGGATTATAGGTGTGTGCCACCATGCTGGGCTCCCAGCCCCTTTTTAAAAACAGTTTTATTTTGAGACACGGCCTTGCTGGGTTGCCTGGGAGGATGCCAGGGGCCACCCCAACCCCAAATGGGTTTGACATCCTGATGGTGCCTTCCTCTTTGAGGCTGCCTCCTAGATAGGTGACCCAGGGCTGGTTTATCTCCTCTCTGAGCCTCAGTTTCCCCATCTGTAGAATGAGGCTGATCTGACTTATGGGACAGCAGTTCTCATGGGAGTGATTCTCTCCCCAGGGGACACAGGGCTGTGTGGGGGGACACTTGTGGCTGTCGCCCTGGCTGTGTCTGGCAGGGGGCAGGTGGCAGCTCCTGGCAACGCTGTCCACACCTGCAGCGCCCAGGTGACCCACAGGCCACATCCAGTGTCAGCCCGTGTTCTAGAACTTTCCATGGGCCACCCGCTGCCCTCTCCCAGCGCAGCCCTGCCTGCGCCTGAGCCTTGCTCGGGTGGCCCAGAGTCTTCCTCCCTGCCACTGTGCTGGAGTTCTGGGTGCTGTCACCAGGCTGCGGAGGAGGAGGAGGCAGGGTCCCCCACCCGCGTCCCCCCCACCCTATTCTTCTCGGCAGGCTCGCTTCCCTCGCCAATTTGCATATCCTGTTTTTAGCCTCTTTCTCTCTAGATTTTATATAATCAGCTCATTATGCGTAGCCGTCGCTGTCACGGGAACCTAATGTTCTCTCAATCACTTTCTAAAGCATTTTCTCGCATATAGCTAATTGCCTGTCGTCTCTTTTTCTGTCTCTCTCTTTAATAAACTTTTCATTTTAGAACAGTTTTAGATTTATAGGAAAGTGAGGAATTCAGGAGAGAGGCTCACACTCGCCTCTCATCCCGTGTCCCTGAGGATGACGCCTTGTGCTGACGTTGAACATGAGTCGTGCCCGCTACGCCAGTGTTGGCCCCGGGATTCGTTTAAGTCCGCGTGGCCTTCGGATTCCCTTAACTCATCATCTGATGTCCTTTTTCGGACCCCGTGCAGGACTCTGGGGAATTTATTGTCCCCTGTGCCAAGACTGAGACGGGGACTCAGGCCTTCTCTTTCTGGTTCTTTGAACAGCTTGTGAGACTCCACCTACTGACATTTGTGTGACATTTGTCTCGCTGTTTGGGGGCTGTGGGTGTGGGAGGAGGCCCCCGGAGGCAGAGGAACAAGCCCGGCTCCTGACGCATCTCTGGTGATGTTGCTTGATTTATGTTTTTTTCTTTTTTCTGTGGCACTAAGGATTGAAACTAGGGCCTTCACATTGAGCTCCATCCCCAGGCCTTATGTTAAAAAAAATTCATTAATTAATGTATTTATCTTGAGAAGGATTTTTTTTTTTTTTTTTTTGGAGGGGCTGGCTCAGGCTGCCTTCAGGGCTGGTCTTGTGGAGCTGAGATGGAACTTCGGTCCTGCTAATGTACTTGTCTTTTGAGACAGGGTTTCACTTTGTAGTTCAGGCTGACCTTAAACTCACAGTGATCCTCCTGCCTCAGCTTTCTGAGTGCTGGGATCAACAGACATGTGTCTCCACACCTAGGCTTTATTTTTTAATTTTGAGACAGGGTCTCGCTAAGTCTCTAAATTGCCCAGGTGACCCTTGAACTTGGAGTCCTCCTGCCTCAGCCTCCCAAGTGGCCAAGACGACAGGCATGTGCCAACACCGGAGCTGGATGGGCCTGTTCTTAGCTTAGTGTAGTGCGCCTGTGCTGGGGTAGGCTGTGTCCCCACCCTGCTCCTCCGTGGGACTCTGCCGCTGTTTTAAATGTGAATGGAGCCGAAATTGGTTTGTACACATTTCCTTTCTTTTCTTGGTGCGAGTTGGCCTCTTCCCAAGCTCCTGCGGGCTGCGAGTCTGTGCCTCACACTCTGAGGGGCGGGGGCGACCACGGCTATGGAGCACAATGCGGCCACTCTGTGCCCAGGGTGCTCTGGGGACAGCTATGGCTGTCACAGGCAGGGGAGTCCCTAGCGTGGAGGGGTGGGGGGCAGGGGTGCCGCTTAGCACCTGCAGTGCCCAGGATGTCTCCCTTGGATGCCCCTCGGGTCCCAGCAGCCTAGGGCCCAGGTGACAACCGGCCTTAATTCTTTGGAGAAAAGGTTCGCTCTGCTTTGGTGGGCAGGGCACATTAATTGGAGGGCACCTGGGGAGGGTCGCAGCGGCACCAACGTCCTGGAGCTGAGGGCCTCAGTGCTGCGTCTTTTGACTTCCAGGTCCACTTAGCTGGGCCCCACCAGCCTTGTGACCCTGACTGTGACCGTGACTTCCCCCCTGCCTGCACCCTGCCTGGGGTGGGAGCCATCACCAGCCTCCGCGCTCCCTGCCTTGGCAATCAGTGCCTGGAGGTGACATATTTAGATGGTTGCCGTGGTGATGAGTGACAGCTTCAGCAACAGCACAAAAGACAACACCCGTGTGCCACGTGCCCGGAATGTTAGCCGGGCCACCCACATGTCCCTGGCACGGGTGTGCCTGTCCCTGAGTTCTGGGTCCCGGGCTGCTCCTGCTCTCCGGGCTCGCGTCTTAGACCAGCAGGTCTCACTCCAGGGTGATTCTGTCCCCAGCAGACACTGGGCGAGGTCTGGGGACATCTGTGGCCATCACACTGGGGCAGCTCCTGGCGTGGAGTGAGTGGAGACCAGGGGACACCACTGCTCTGCACCCTGCAGTAAGACCTGCTTTAGTGGGAACCAGGTCACACAGTGGCCCCAGGCAGACTGGGAACCATGGCGTCTGGGGACCCATCACCTGTGAGAGCCCAAAGCTCTCCTTCCTTGGCTTGGTGGTTGGAACCTCTGTCCAGAGCTCGCCACCTGAGGCAGCTATCCGCCCTCAACACGGAGCAGGATTCCCGCTCTGCCACCATCCACGGGAGGACTGTGGTTCGCCAATCAGGCCACTGTTGAACTTGGCCCCTTCAGCCTCTGGCCACAGTGTGCTCACCTTTCCAGATAGGATTTGTATCAGAGACCATGCTCCGAGCTCCCCGGGACGCTCTGGCCTGAGCCCAGGGAAACAGCTGTCCGCGCCTCCCCATCTCTCTGGCCGCTGGGTCCTCGGGTGGGGACGGTAGGCGCAGGGAGTGCCCTGCTGAGGCCGATGCAGATGCTCACCTTCAGATGCCCGTGTTTGGGGCCTGCCACCCTTCCTTCCCTCCTCTGCCTCCTCCGCTCCCCCTTTCTTGTTTCATCCTTCCTTCTAAAGTCAGGATCCTTAGCTCCTGATGTAACTCTTAATGTCACCTTTTCAGTTTTTTTTACCTTTTAAAGTCAGGTACACAGACAAACAGGTTTCATGGTAGCAGGTTCACACACAGCGTGCTTTGTGTCCGTCCCCCTCCTCCCCCTGCCTGGCCTGCACTCTAGATCCACAGTCTGGGGTTCAGCACGTGCACTGTCCACCCCCCATCATCCTCGGTTACACCCTTTCCTCCTCTCACATCCTCCCTCTTGTCAGTTCCCAGCTCCTCCCGTCTCCAGATCCCACACTGCGGGGAGAAGCACCGCAGCCCCCCTCTGACCCTGCATTATTTCCTCAGCGCAGTGGACTGCAGGTCCAGCCACTCTGTGCTGACCCCGGTAGACCTCCGTGCGGAGGCTCTGGGTTCTATGGAAGAACAGGAAGAGCCAGCCTCTGAGCTCTCCGGCTGCCTCGCCCAGGCCACCACTGCGTAGCCCTTTGTAGGAGGCCCCGGGGGCGCGGGCAGGAGCAGCCAGCATGCTGGTCCTGGGGGTTTGGCACCGCGCTGCTCCTGGCAACTTGCTTATATGTCAGATTATTCCAGAACCACAGAGATTCCCAAAAAGGCATTGCAAAGAATGAGAGAAACCCTTCCAAAGCTAGACTGTCAGGCACTAGTGAGCAGCAGCCTTTGCTATGTCCACTCCCCTTTGTATTTTTTTAATTTCAAGACAGGCTCTCAGGGCCGGCCAAATAGCTCTGTGGATTAAAGCACCTGTAAGCAGGCGCAGGGGGCAGGGGTTTGATCCCCAGGCCTGCCATGCCCCCCTCCCCACGGAGACAATTGAGTCTGGGCGTGGTGGCGTGCACCTATAATCCCAGTTCTTGGGAGGCTGTAAACAGGCAGATCACTATGAGTAGGATCTAGTAGTAAGGCCCTGAATACCCTGTAGACTCTTCCCTAAAATACAAAAAAACAAACAGACTTTCACTAAGTTGCCCAGGCTGGACTTGAATTTGCAATCCTCTGCCTTAGCCTCCAAGTCTTAGAATGACAGTTGTACTCTACCGTGCCTGGCCTGCTTCACTTTGCTCTGCTCTTTCTTTCTCTTCCTATCCTTCTTTCCTTCCTTCTCTCTTTCTTCTTGTCATTTAAAAAAAAATTATTTTACAAAATCATTTATTTCTTTGTTTCGTACAGAGTCTCCATATGCAGTTGGGACTCCTAGTGATCCTCCTGTCTCAGCCTCCCCAGGGCTGGGACTGCAGGCATACATCACCATGCCCAGTTTCAGTGTTCGGCACAGTGCACCCTGTGTTCCAGGAACAGCACCGCATGCAGGGGCTGAACCTGAACCTCAGTCTCCATTCTTTCCAGGCAGGTACTTATACCACTGAGCTATCTTTCCAGCCGTTTTTTTGTCTTTTGAGACAAGGTCTATCTATGCAGCTCAGGCTGGCCTTGAGATCACATTGTAGTTCCAGGCTGGTCCTGAACTCACAGTGATCCTCCTGCCTCAGCCTCCCAAGTGCTGATACCGAGCCATGCACCACCAAACCCGCTTTGTGCCTTTCTTTTTCATTGCATTGTAAATGCTATTTTGTGATTTTTGAGATAGTCATTGGACAGTTACTAGGATGTTGCTGTGTTTGGGGGGCCCTAGCCCCCCCCACCACCAGTCTAGCATATGACGTCTGCCAACATTGTTTTTGTTGAATTACTTTGCTCAGAAAACTTCAGGATTTGTCCCGTCCCCTGTGCCTGGAATCTGAGGCTCTCTGGACTCCACTGTAGGTCAGGGATCGGCTTCCTCGGCCTGTGAAGGGCCCCAGTGTAGGCAGGTGGCTTCCAAGCCGCGCACTCACTATAGAGGATCCAGCCGTCCCCCTCTCAGGCGCAGGCAGCCGAGGTGACTTGTGCAAAGCTGGCTGTGTGCCAATAAAACTTTATCAACAGGAACAAGCAGGGGCCAGCGCGGCCAAGCCCTCTGGAGTTCACCTTTCTCCCCGTATCTAGTCTCTCTTTTCAGCAGCCTCAGGCCCGAGTCATGAGAGCGTTTGTTCTGGGCTCCGGTCCTGGCTGTGGCCCTCAGCTGCCTACCGTCTTCCTTGGAAATTTAATGTTGTCAAATGATGACGATGGGTTATGATAATTAAATATATATTCATGTTTCCACCCAGTTTTTTTTTTCTTTCATAAAAATTGAATACAGCTGGGCATAGAGACCTATGTTTGGCAATCCATCCCTCTGAGAGGCTGAGGCAGGAGGATCTCAAGTTTGAGCCCTGGCAGCCCAGGCAACTTAGCCACATTGCAAGACCCAGTCTCAAAAGAAATAATAGAGGGGCAGGGGAGTTGGCTCAGTGGAATAGGCGCTTCCCTGGCAAGCGCGAGGGCCTGAGTTCAATCCCTGGTTCTGCAAAAAAAAAGAAAAGAAAATCAAAATAAATAATGGGAAGCTGGCCAGGTAACTGAGCAGACTCAGTGCCTGGTCAGGCCGAGCGCAGCGGCTGGGGTTGGATCCCTGGCCTGCCAGGCCAGCCCTTCCCCGCCCGGCACCTGAGACAGTGGCTGAGCCTGGGCGTGGCGGCACCTGCCTGTAATCCCAGCGCTTAGGAGGCTGAAGACAGGTGGACCGCTGGAGTCTGAGCTACACAGTGAGACCCTGTAGACCCTGTACTAAATCAAAAAACAAATAAATAACAATAATAGAAAGGGGGAAGGAGCGCAGGGCAAAAGCCCTAAGCTTAATCTTCAGTATCAAAAAAAAAAAAGCTGGGCGTGGTGGCGCAGGCCTGTAATCCCAGCACTCGGGAGGCTGAGGCAGGAGGATTATTGTGAGTTCAAGATCAGCTTGAGCTACAAAGTGAGCTTAAGGCCAGCCTGAACTGCATAGTCAGACCCTGTCTCAAAAAGACAGAGAGAGAGAGAGAGAGAGAGAAATGACCTCTGTGTGTTTGGATAACTAAATGAACAAATTGTTTATACTTACCAAAAATGAATAGTAATCTGTTACAATAAAATGAATACACACACACACACACACACACACACACACACACATATATATATATATGACTGTTATTATACAAACCACTACCTGTGTTCAGAAAGTATTATTTTTACTCTGTTGTTGGAGTGATTTATCTAAATAGTCAGACACCATGTAGCTGCTCTACTTGGTGGCCCAGCGTGCAAAGGTCCTGTTCCCCGCCGCGTGGGTGTACAGCGGGCACCCCTGCCTGTCTGCACACCGGGGCACGTGATCCTGGCTCTGGGGAAGTCATCTGAGATCCCACTTCTCGGGATGGATTCCTGGCACTAACCCACCATAGCTGTAGCCTCCTCTTGTATTAGTTAGCTAATGCTGTGTAACAAACCAGCACACACTCAGTGTGTAGAACGGCACCACATGTGTGTGGCTCACAGCCAGGGGCAGGTGTTGTCAGGCCTGGGTCTCCTCTGCTCCACACTGTTGTGGTGTGGGAGGGACCACTCCCCAGGCCCCGGGCTGCTGGTGGAGGTTGTGCCATTTTCCTGCCTCAGTTTCCTCCATCAGAACATGTGGCTGGGTAGGCAGCTCTGACAAAGTCACAGCCATGTGGCCTGTGATACTGGAGTGACAGTGCCTTGCTCAGCCCCCCTTCTTCACCCCAGAGCAGGACCACCCTGTGACCTCCAAGGATCTGCTGTCCTTGGCCGCCTGCCTGGGAATGCTCTTGACTTTGTGACAGACAATAGTGTCATTAATCTTTTCTGTGGGAAGTGATGGGACTGGAACCCAGGGTGTCCCGTGTGCTAGGCAGGCGCTCACCACTGAGCCACACCACAGCCCTTTTTATTTTGCTTTGGGTCTTGCTGAGTTGCCCAGATGGGGCTTGGACTCGACAGCCCTCCTGCCTCAGCCCCCAGAATAGCTGGAATCGCCAGCCTATGCCATAGGCCTGGCATGTTCGTCTGTTGGGTAACAAGTCTCCCTTTGGGGAGAGATGGGATCTCAGCCGATGCTGCCTTGCATTTCCTTGACAATTCCTTGAAATTACTGTTTGTGATTTCTGTTTTTCTTTGTTTTTTCAGTACTGGGGATTGAACTCGGGACCTTGCGCTTGCTAGGTAGGCACTTATGCCACTGAGCTATCTCCCTGGCCTTTTTATTTTATTTTATTTTTTGAGACAGGGTCTCTTTGTGCAGTTCAGGTTGGCCTCAAACTCACACTGGTCTTCCTACCTCAGCCTCCCAAGTGTAGGATTACAGGTGTGTGCCCAGCTTGTTGAACATTTTATTCATATATCTACTGGCCATTTCATAGATTTTTTTTTTTAATGTAGTTGGTACAGGGTCTCACTATGCAGCTCAGACTTGTAGGGATCCTTCTGTTTCAGCCTCCCCAGCACTGGGATTACAGGGGTGTGCCACCATGCCTGGTCTTATGCACTTGCCAGACAGGTGCTTAGACTGCTGACCTCTCTATGTCTCTTCATAGATCTTTTGGGAGGGCTGGAGATGTAGCTCGGTGGCACATGCAGGGCCTGGAATTCAGTTCCCAGCATGCACATGTGCGCGTGCGCACACACGCATGCACGCACGCGCACGCACGCACGCACGCACACACCATAGATCTTTCGTGGAGAAATGTTTCTTCTGGTCTTTTCTCCATTGCTTAAGTCCGGTTCTTTCTTTTCTTTTCTCCCTACCAAGTTGTGCTTCTCAGTGTCCCCTTTGTCCAGGGCTTCAGGCCTGGCTGCCTCAGGCTTTTGCTGTGCCAGGATTTGTGTTTGTGGTCAGTGTGTAAACCTTGTCTCGGACCATCAGCTTGCCCCTGTCACAGCTGGGAACAGGCCAGGCCAGGCCACAACTGGCTTTTGAAACCATAGGCATGATTCTAATGCTTCACGGTATTTTTTTTTTTTTTTTTTTTTTTTTGGCAGAACCCGGAATTGAACTCAGGCCCTTGTGCTTGCCAGGGAAGCACTTATTCCACTGAGCCATCTCCCCGGCCCAGCTTCATGGCATTATCTGTTTGTTTGTTTATTTATTCATTGCGGCAGGCTCTAGGTTTGTAGCCCCGGCTGGCCTTCAATTCACTGTGCTCCTCTTGCCTCAGCCTCCAAGTGGTGGGATGACAAGTGTGTGCCGCCAAGGCCAGCTCTTGAATTCTTGAATTGATGTTGACTTAAGTCAGGCGTGGTGACTAAAGCAAGGAGGATAGTTGTGAGTTCAAGACCACCCTGGGCTACAAAGTGAGCTCAAGGCCAGCCTGAGCTGCATAGCAAGACCCTATCTCAAAAAGATACCAAAAAAAGAAGGAGGAAAAGAGAAAGACAGCAGCGTACGCCGACCTTTCTGTCTCTAATCGCCTTCCTCCACCCACCTCATAAACATTTTTCGAACTTCCCACCCCTCTCTGCCTCCCCTCCTCTTGTGGTCCTGGGACGGGGGAGGGGACTGTAGCCAGTGTCCCTGCTTTACTTCTAAGACCTTCCACCCTGCCCGAGACCCCTGCGTCGCGTCGCAGCTGTCAAAGTTGGTGGGTTCCCTTGCAGTGCGGGGCTCAGGCTGCAGAGGGCTCCAGGGGCGGGGCGGGGCTGCAGTGCCACCTCGCAGCTGCCTCGTGCCCTTCGCCTCCCAGCCCTCTGTTCTGTAGGTGACCAGGTCTCTCTGACTGCGCTGAGTCACACCTGGGTCCAGGGCAGAGAGTACTGCTGGGGACAGAGCCCGGAATGGTGTGTGGCACAGAGGTGACAGGCACTCAGCCTTGGCAGCTCCGTGTCCTCTGTCTGCTCTGTACCCCCCATGATGCCTGCTGAGGCCCAACCTGGGTGGATCACGTTGCTTGGGGGTGGGGTCTGAGGTGACTGAGCACAAGGAGGGGGCCATCAGGAGGGGGCCTGGGGCTCACGGAGCCAGCTCTGCCTGACCTTGGTGGGGGACAGAAGCTGTCCTTGCCCTCAAGGAGCCCTGCTAAGCATCAGCTGACAGCAAGACCAAGGGGACCTTGAGTGACCAGGGCTGCGTCTCGTCTCAAGGAGGGGGCAGGGTGCTCAGTTGCCAGGTGGCATTAGAAGGTTCTGGATGGACAGGATGGGCAGGTCAGGACTCAGAAATCTGGTGTTCTGGGTCAGCTGAGGCCCACTATGTTCACCCCTTCCCTGCTTCAGAGAGCAGACCGCATCCCGAGGGGCCGGCAGTGTGAGCAGGGGACTCAGCTGCCTGGCCTGAGCCCTCGGTCCCTCTTCATACCAACTCAGTGTGGATGTTACTGTGGGCAGTGCCCTGGGACCTCAGCAGACCCGGTGGTCACAGACCCCGGCTCTCAGGTTTCCTGGCTCTGGACAGTGCAAACTCCCAGAGCTGGGAGTGGAGAGCTTAGCTGCCTCTGTCCTCAGTCTGCCAGTGCTGAAGGGCGTGAAGTCTCATGAACTTTTTCCAAATTAGAAGCTATATGGAGGGGCCAGGGAGATAAGTGCAAGGGCCTGAGTTCAATCCCCAGTTCCACCAATAAAAAAAGAGAAGCTATCTAGAAATCACCAGCAGAGCAGCCTGGAGGTGTCCTTTCAGCATGGGTGACAGAAGTCTTTTCATTTTCCTTGTTCATGACCACTGGTGACATGGCTGAAGTCACAGCCATGCTGGTGTCCTCTGCAAGCACTTCCTGTCTCGTGTGGTGGTTCCCAGGACCCCAGTGCCTTGGGCTCTTCCTGTAGCCCTAGGCTCCGGGAGGACCCTGTAATCATCGTCACCTCTCTGTCCTTGCATGCATCTGTGAACCAGGGTGGTGGGCAGAGCCCTCGGGATCCCAGTGCCAGGGCTCTTGCCACCTGGTGACACATGACGCAGGTCCATGTGGCAGTCACAGACCAAGTTCTCTTTGGGGATCATGGTGGTCACATTTATCCTAAGAACTGCTGAATTACACACTTTGGAAGGGTGAAGTATAGCCAGATGCTGGTATAGGCCTGTCCTAGCTGTTTGGGAGCCGAGGCAAGAGGACCACAAGTCCAAGCCCAGCCTGGGCCTCCTAGCAAGACTTGGTCTCAAAAAGGTAAAAAGGGCTGGAAAAGAAGCTCTTTGCCAAGGCCCTGGCTTCTGCCTGCTACCACTGTAGTAATGTCCGCCACCTGTGCACAGCCCCTGGTGGCTTGGAGCCGCTTGTCCCCACCTGCCCCTCCATCCCTACCGACCAATCCGACCACCAGGCAGCCCAAGCCCTGCACTCTGCTCTCCCTTTCATTTCTTAAGAGGCCCCCGCCACTTCCTCCACTGCCCCGTGGGTGCTCCGGGGCTTGTGATCCATCCTGACAGGACCAGAGGCTGGCAGCGGCTCAGGCAGAGCTGAGTGAAGGTTGTTGAGGATGCTGAGCACCAGCTGGCGCAACCTGCAGCCTGGCTGTGTCTTAGGTCAGAGGTCAGGGGACGAAGCCACTGGACACGGCCACCCACGCCGTCCTGCACTCTGGGCCCAGCTGGTCCGGGCTGAGCGAACCCTGCAGTGGCCACTGTGGGCTCGAGGACGGCCCAGATGCTCCTGCCAAGAGTCAGAGCCGCCAGAAGGCAGAGACAGGCCTGGAGTCCACAGAGCGGCACACAGGGTGGCCAAGCCGGGCGGGCGCGGCACTCAGCTAGGACAGGAGCGTGGCTGTGACGCCCGCTGCAGTGTGGAGAGACTTTGAGGGCACCGTGCTCAGTAAGAGACCCCACAGAGGACACCCAGCCTGGGCTCCGTGGACAGGAGGCACCTGGAATGGTGACTCTAGGGACAGGAAGTGGCCTCATGGGCATGGGGCTGGGAGGGGACCAGCAAGGGCTCATGGGGTCAGGGCCTGCCTTGGGTGGTGCTCTGTGCTGCAGCAGTGGTAACTACGACCTGATTTAGAAGGTTCCAGCAGCCAGCGAACTCTGCACATTGTTGTTTATTTTCACAGCACTAAGGATGGAACGCGGGGTCTTCGCACTGAGCCCTAGCCCCCCCCTTTTCACTTTTTGTTTTGGGACAAGGTCTTCCTGAGTTACACAAACTGACCTTGGATGTGGATCCTCCTGCCTCAGCCTCCCAAGTAGCTGCTACTCCTGGCTGAGCTGTATGCTGCGAATGGGTAGTGTGTGAACACTGTCTCTATAGGGTTGTCACGGCCAAAAGTAACCCTTAGCATTCAGCCCAGATACTCAGTGCAACACATGGGCCCCTCTCACTTTCCTGGGTTGGACATAGTTTTATAAAGTGCTACTGGTAGGGAAACTGGGCAGAAGGGGCTGGATCCCTCCACACTACCATTTTATCTATGAGTTGTGATCAGTTCAAATCCCAGCACCCAGGAGGCTGAGGCAGGAGGATCACTGCACATTCGAGGCCAGCCTGGGCTACACAGTGAATTCAAAGCTAGCTAGAACTGCATATTGAGACAGAGACAGAGACGAGACAAGAAAGAGAGAAGAGAGGAGAGGAGAGGAGAGGAGAGGAGAGGAGAGGAGAGGAGAGGAGAGGAGAGGAGAGGAGAGGAGAG
>PVKA01005972.1:0-60030 GCA_004027165.1 Ctenomys sociabilis | reverse complement strand
GGGCACCCCATTTGGCCTCAGAGATACAACAGCACCAGTTCCAAGAGGACAGTCCTAGTTGAGCTAATTGTGCAAGGCCCATTTAAGACATTCCTGCAGCTTGGGCGCCACCTGCAGTTGATAGTGGGTATTTCATCAAATTAATCGGAGTTCACAAAAAGCCAGCCAGCCTTTAAAAAAACAAAAACAAAACTTTAACTTTTTAAATTAAAACTATTTTTTGCAGTACTAGGGAATTACCTCAGGGTCTTTCACTGAGCTCCATTCTGAGCTCATTTGTTCATTTGGAGATGTGGTCTCACTAAGTTGCCCAGGCTGGGTTTGAACTTGCAACCCTCCTGCCTCAGCCTCTCCAAGTGCTGGGATTACAGGTGAATACCACCATTCTGGGCCAGAAAGAAAGAATTAAAAACAAACTTAAACCAGGGGTGGTGGCAGACGCCTGCCTGTCATCTCAGTACTTGGGGTGTTCAACACCTGCAGGCTGCATAGTGAATTCAAGGCCAGCCTGCACTACAAAGTGAGACCCTGCCTTTAAAAAAATTAAAATCATGCCTGGCCATGAACTTTCTTTCTTTTTTTGTTTTTAGTGAACCAAAATTTTATTCATTCATTTCTTGAGTTTGAAGTATTTGATGGCATCCTTGGCTTGCAATTCTTTGCCATAGTCCTTAGCTACCAATTAACTGGGGTTTTACCTCACGGTGAATTTTACAGAGGCCTACGCATTTCCCTAATTTCTTGTCATCGACCTGAATTAGGTTAATCTGGTGCTCAGCACGAAGGGCCTCCCCTGACTACACACTCGGGCTTCGCATGGGCCCACACTAGCGCAGATGGGCTTGGCACTGGCCTGAGGCTTGGGCGGCTTCCCGAATTCCGGGCGCCACGAGGCGTGGAGGAGGGCGGTCTTGAGCCTCTCCTGTGCAGCAGTAGTGACGCTCAGGACACCTCCAGCAGCAGCGCCTTCTCAGCCCGGCCCTGGTGGCGAGTTACTGGTGAAGCCCAATCTTGAACATACCCGAACCTCCACCTGCACGGGCCCTGCAGTGGCAGGGAAACGAACTTTTCTTTTAAGGTGCTGGGGATTGGAGCCCAGGGCTCCCGAGTACTGGTGAGGTGCTCACCACTGAAGCACACACCTCCAGCCCCAAAAGGAGCTTATTATTTTTTCCTAAATTGAGTTTGTTTTTGTTGTGTGGGGAGGGGTGGGAGGCAGAGAGTGTGTGTGTGTGTGTGTGTGTGTGTGTGTGTGTGTGTGTGTGTGTGTGTTGCGCATCTTGGCAGGTTCGCACCTCCTTACTCATAGTGCAGGAGGTGGCGCTTGGTGGTGACAGGGACTGAAAGCTGGGGTTGGCTGGAAGCTAGGCAGCCTTGATTCTGCTCACCTCCTGTTGCATGGCCCTGCTGGATGCCACATGGAACTCTTCATCCATGGGCTGGGGAGACGGCTCAGTGGAATAAGTGCTTCCCTGGCAAGTGCAAGGGCCTGAATTAATCCCCAGTTCTGTCAAAAGAAAAAAAAAAAAAAAAAAAAAAAAAAACTCTTCAACCAGGTCTAATCCTGGTTTGCAATTAAACCAGGGTTATGGCTTTGGGGCACAACACCCAGAGCAGAAGTGCTGTTCTTGTGTCATCCTTTCTGAAGCCAGAACTAAGTTTGTGAACAGAAAACGGTTTTGTGGGGCTGGGCAGTCTTAAGCACCTGCCTGACAAGCACAAGCTCCCACGTTTGATCCCCGGTGCCAGAGGCTCAGATAGGAGGATTGAAAGTTGGGGCCCAGCCTCCACGACAGCAGCCTAACAAGATCCTGTCAATGGTGCACTGACCCTGGCTTCAGTCCCTAGTTCCACACAGGAAATAAATCTTGTCCTCGGGAAAGGCCAGCGAGGTTGGGTGTGGCCCTGGCTGAGTGACAGGGGTCCACATTGGGCCACACGGCCCCTCCCCATCCCTGGTGTCTTCCCTGGGTGCTGAGCTGGGGACAGTTTTCCATAGGCCCTGTCCTGTTTCCTGAACTCTGGCACCAAATTCCAGCTTCCTTCCTCGTCTAGCCCTGCTCTGGCTACCTCACCTCACCTGCAAACCAAGAGCTACTCCTGACGTGACTAGGGATTCTCAGCTCTCCCCAATTCAAGGTGACTTTTTGTCATATATGGGGTCACTGAGGCCTGGGAGGGTGATCGTGCCCACCCCAGAGGACGCTGAGCGGTGCCAGGAGGGACCCTTGTGGCTGTCATGTGGGGGAGCCTCTGGCGTGGACCCCTGGCCTGGGGTTGGAGACATCGAGCAGGAATTCTTGGGGGTGTCAGAGTCCCAAAGCCCTACACAGTGATCTTCGAGGGTCCCGGACTCAGTACGTGGGTGTCCACATGGCTGTAGGTGCAGCAGCAGGGATAGAGGGGCCACTGGGAGACGGGGAGGGCGGGACTTGCAGAGCGGTTCTCCAGGGCGCCACCGGCTGGTGACTTGGACACTAGGTCCAGGAATTGACTAGGTTTTCTTGTATTTGGTACAGGGTCTCACTACACAGCTCGGACTCGTAGTGATCCCTCGTTTTCAGCCTCCCTGCTACTGGGATTATAAGCATGTACCACCATGCCCTGACTTAACATGCATGCAGTACTGGGGATCAAATCCAGGTCCTTGCGTTCCCAGCCCTCCACTGTCTCTTGAAGTCCTGACTGCCAAGTGAAGATCTTTCGCTAACAGTGACCATCACGTGGCTGGCGATGGTTCCAGTAGGTTTTCAAGCACATGGGAGTTACAGGATGGCGCCGTTCATGCCAATGCACCTCTCCCACCAGACCACCTTCTTTCTGTGCTTTAGAGCCCCCCCCCAACTCTGTACAGGCAGAGGGGCTCTAGGGCAAGATTCTCCAAAAGATTCCTTCCTTGGGGGCTGGGGAGATGGCTCAGTGGAATAAGCGTTTCCCTGGGAAGCACAAGGATCTGAGTTCAATCCCTGGTTCCGCCAAAAAAAAAAAAAAAAAAGATTCCTACCTTGCTCTTCCCTGTGTGTGTCCTGCATACCTGTCATCCCAGCACTCGGGGAGACTGAGGCAGGAGGATCAAAAGTTTCAGCCCATCCTGGGCAGCTTAGGGACCTAGCAAGACCCTGTCTCAGAGTGAGAAACGCTGGGAGTGCCGCTCAGTGGACGGACCCTGGCTTCCATCCCTGGAACCACAAAACAAACAGCCCTGGCATTGTCTTAACTTTCGCCTTGCACCTTTCTGCCGCGCCTGGCTCCTCCCACCAAGGAGCCCAAATTCATGCGCTGTGTTTTTCTCCTAGGGAACGAAGCTTCGGAGTCGGAAGCTCGGGCTGGAGCCGGAGCCGGAGGCCTTGTGCGCAGGTACGTGTCCCACGTGCTGTGATTGTTTGGTGCTTTTGAAGTCGGGGAGTAGAGGAGTCGGCTGTGTCCTGGCTGTGTGGGGAGGGGCCCAAGGCCTGGTCTCACACAGCAGGGACTAAGAAGCAGGGTCATGCGCTGCAGGATCTGGTCCCAGGGAAGCCCAAATGGCATCAGTGCAGAAGTGCACAGCGCCACCTGTCTTTCAGTTCTCCTGAGGCTTTGTCTCCTGCCCACTTGTTCAGTTTCTTGAAGGACAACAGATTGCTGAGGGCAGAGCTAAGTCTGGGGTGGGACATGGAGCTGAAATATGTTGTCTTAGCCTATTTTCTGTTGCTGTCACAAATTGCGGGAGGCTTGGTATTATATACAGAAAAGAGGTTTGTTTGGCTTCCAGTTCTGAGGGGAGATTGGTGACTGTGTCTGCTAAGGGTCTCATTCTGTAACCCAGCAGGACAGGCAGCATTCCATGTGGGAACTCGGGGTGATTGTGAGCTTCCTGTCAGAAGAATCACACAGCCGGATGCAAAGCAGGGGCCTCCTGTTCTTTCTTTTATTTGCAGAACTGGGGATGGAACTCAGGCTCTTGCGCTTGCCAGGGAAGCGCTTATTGCACTGAGCCATCTCCTCGCCCTGCATTCCTAAATTTTGAGACAGGGTCTCACCAAGTTGCTAAGTCACCTGGGCTGGTTCTGAACTTGCAGTCTTCCTGCCTCGGCCTCCTAGAGTGCTGGAGTGGCAGGTGTATGCCATCACATCTTACAGGTTTAACTTTGTCTTAAGAAGGTTCTGGGGAGCGAATGGGGAGCTTGGGAAGTACTGGCGGGGGATAGGGGCTGTGGCACTATGCACGAGATGCCTGGACCTTGCCGCTCCTTGCCACTCCTTGTTGGTGTCAGGCTCAGACACACGTTTACTTCGTAAGAAAATGAAAAATATTAAAAGGTAGGAAGCAGCCCAGGGCTCCCAACGCCCCCTCCTACGTCACTAAGGTCTTAATTTTAAAGGTTTTTATTTGTCCATTGGCAGCACTTAATGCCTACATTCCTTGGGGGGGGGGCAGTGCGTGGACAGAATACAGCCTTCATTTCCGTCTCCCTCCCCACTCCTTCCCCCTCTCCTGTTCCCGTTCCCCTTCAAGAAAGCTCCATCTCCCTCCCCCCACTCTGTGCCTTTAAATTTGCTCTTCACTTGTACTTTGCGTTTCTTATTTACGGAAGAATCATATATATGACTGACCGACTGATTTACTTTATTTGTTTGTTTATTTATTTGTCTGGTACTGGGACTTGAACTCACGACTTCACACTTGCCAGGCAGGCCCTGTGCTGCTGAGCTACCCCCGCCCCAAGCCCAACCATGCATTGCTGAAGCTTGGGTATCTGATTTGTGTCATTTCCCATTGTGGTCTCGAGGTGCGTCCATTTTCTTAGAGATAACTTGGCGTCACACTGCAGCGCGTGTAAGAGCCGCATTTTCTGCGTCCTCCCATCTGTTGATGGGTAGACAGTGCACACTCAACACGCTCCATGGCTCTGGGCCCAGACTAAACTGAACAAGACCTGAATCAAATTGGACCTTACCACCAAGTTGGATTCGGTCGGGGGTTTTGTTTTGTTTTGTGTTTTTGTGACAAGGCCTCAAAACAGTGTAATTCAGTCTGGCCTTGGGTTTATGGTGATCATCCTGCCTCAGCCTCCTGAGTGCTAGGGTTACAGGTGTGTGCCACCATGCCCAGCCTGATTTACTTCTATTTATTTATTGCTACAGGGTCTCGCTATGCAGCTCGAACTCATAGTAATCCTCCTGTCTCAGCCTCCCCAGCTCTGGGGTTACAGATGTGCACCACCGTGCCTGGAGTTCCCGGGCTGGCACAGCATGCAGTACTGGGGATGGTACCCGAGTCCTTCCGCTTGCCAGGCAGGCGCTTAGACCTCTGAACTATCTCCCCAGCCCCTGATTCAGTTATCACCCAGTTCCAGAATCATAGAAAGAATCAAGTTTGTAAACTGATTCATCACTGTACATGCTGCTTCTCAGATGGCCTGTTAGGAATTTGTTGCTGTAAGAATTTTAGATCAGTAGGATTTTATTTGTTTTTGAGGTGCTGAGGATGGAACCCAGGACCCAGTCTTGAAAAAAAAAAAAAACGTTGAGTTTTTGAAACAATATTTCCCCAAGTTCCTGTGCCTAGACTTGAGATCCTCCTGTCTCAGCCTCTCAGCGTACTTGGAGGACAGATGTGAGTGGCCATACCGGGCTTCTTAGAGGGGTCTGACATGGATTGTTGCTGTGTTCTTTGCTGGCCTTTCCACGGCTTCCTTGTTAACTTACACCAGGATTCCCCGTTGTCCTTTTTTGCACCATTTTCCCACATTTTAAGATTATTTTTACCCCCCTATCTTGTTTTTAGACATCTTGTCTTTTTTTTTTTTTTTTCGGAACCGAGGATTGAACTCAGACCCTTGCGCCTGCCAGGGAAGCGCTTATTCTACTGAGCTTGGGTCTTACGGGATGGTGCGGACCCCACCCCACTCGCTCAGGGCATAGGGGAGTAAAGGAAGCCAAATCCCAGCCAGGATTGTGAGCCGGCTGAGACACCCCTCGCAGCCCTGTAGTTACCACAAGCTGCCAACAGGGGGCAGAAGAGGCCCGCGAGTTCCTTGGATGTGCCTCGCGGGGTGAGCGCAGGGGGCGGTGCTTGGGCGTCCTCTGTCTTTGGGTCCTACGATCAGTCTCTTCTCCGCACCCAATACCAAGAATCCCATGTCCCAGGCCGAGCCTTCTATGTCCCGAGCCGAGGCCCTCTCGTCCTGGTTATCAGTTCTCTCCTGGACGAGCTGCTCCCTGGCGGAGCTGCCAAGATACGCGGTCAGAGCCTGAACTAGTTCTCCCGGCCGAAGGTCGCGGCAGAAAGCAGGCAGCGCGCCAGCAGCCCTTGGGCCCTGCGCTTCTCCCTGCAGCCTCCCCTGGCGGGCACCACAGCGTCTACACGGGGGTCACCTGAGGGCCACCCTCCCCCTCCCCTCCCCTCCCCCTCTCCCTCCCCCTCCCTCTCCCCCACGCTGAGCAATGTGGGGGCGCGTGTGCAGCTGTCACAGCTGAGGAGCTCCGGGGCGTGCACCCGGGGAGGCCAGGGTCGCTGCTCAGTCCGCTGAGGTGCCCGGGCCCCCTTACCAGCAGGCCGGCCTGGTCCCCAGTGCTGGGGCGGGTCGCTGCCTACATTCTGGAAAAGCTTCTGCTCGCCGCCGCTTCCAGCTCCAGAGACAGCAGGACACCTTTGAGGGGGCACGGCAAGCAAGGCGACCAGGGGACCCTGCTGGTGGGGCCGAGCCTTCTGTCCCTCTCCACCCCGAGTGTGGGGCCTCTGCAAGCGCTGTCCCTGGACCTCAACGCAGGTGATCGCAGAACCCGAGGGTCCGGGGCCCCTACTACTCCCTGGTCAAGGGGTCCTCATCTGAACACGGTTTTGCCCTCCGGAAACATTCACGGCTGTCCTTTGGGATGTGGCTGGTGGAGGCCAGGGCCTCTGGTCCCGGTCCTACAATGCCCATCCTATCTGCCCCAAATGCCCACGGTGCAGGCGCAGAGCTCCTGCTGGGAACCTTGCATCCCTGATGGATCCATACCTCCCATTTGGCCCTGTCCCCACGGGAAGCGCCCTACTCTTCCGAGCCTTGTGGCTTCAGCTTCTTTTCTAGGTCCATGACTCCATGACTGCCTTGTTTTCCTGATTTGAAAACAAAAGCCTGCGGAGGTTCTTATCTGCCATTCAGAAGTGGGGAAACTCACTGGCGGGGCCTTGCGCAAGCCCCAGGCATCACGCATGTGCCATTGCCCAGCGACCCCCAGCAGAGTCCCGACGGTGCCCGTCTCACCCGGTGGTGGATTCATGGAACGCGGCCTGCACTGACTCAGAGCAGGCATGAGACAGTCACGGACTGCTGGGCCGGGGGCAGCCCGGAGGTGGGAAGGGCTCATTCATTGCCAGTGGGCAGACAGCATCACATCACTGTGCAGTGTATTTGCAGCACTGGCCACTGTCCAGATTGATGCCACAAGTACCCGGATGCTGGCAGGCAGGGCTCCATGTTTACCATCTCTGCTGTGTCCCGGTAGTCACTGCACACCCCCACCGACACCCACGCATCTGTCTGCAGAACCCCTTATGTGACACAGAACAGACCCTTGGCAGACAGGGAAGGCACAGCCTGGAGGGCCAAAGTGACATTTGTTCAGGAGCTGCAGGCGGCCAGGCACGGTGCTACATGTCTGTCATCTCAGCCCTCTGGGAGGCTGAGACAAAAGGATCTGGACTTCAAGGCCAGCTTGAGTAACTTAGTGACTCAGGGAAATCCTGCCTCAAAATGAGAAAATAAACAGACTGGGAGTATAGTTCAGTGCCCAGTATGCTGGCAGCAGCTGGGAGCCCCTGTGCCTCCACAGGGTTGAGGACTGCAGAAGCCCAGCAGCGCGGCATGTGCTGGGCCGCTGGCCAAAATACCTTGGCTCTATGTATTTGCTACTTTGACTGATCATGGCTCTGAATTATGTACTTTATTATTATTTTTTTTTCTTTCCTGGGGGTTTAATCCAAGAGCTTTGTTCTGAGCTATATCCAGACCTTTTTTAGTCTTGGAACAGGATGTTGCCAAGTCACTAAATTACCTCGCTGAGCTTGAAATTGCGACCCTCCTGCCTCAGCCTCCCGAGTGCTGGGATGGTGGGCTGCAGCACCACACCCAGTGAAGAAGCCAGCTGTGATGGGGTGCTGTTGGCTACGCTGAACAATTTAGCTGGACGTGGTGGTACACACTGCCATCCCAGCACTTGCGAGGCTGAGGCAGGAGGATCGCTGAGGATCTGGCATGAGCCTAAGCTACATAGTAAGATCCTGTCTCACTTCCCACCCTCAAATGGAATAAACCACACATTTTATTTAAGTCACTAGTTCTTCCTGTCTTGTTCTCTCTCTGGTCCGAGGACCTACCCAGCAGCCCTTGTCACTTCCAGTCATGAAGTGTTCTCGGGCTTCTCAGGGTTTATGACAGCACCTCTGTCTGCCCCTGTCCCCAGCAGCTTGACCACCCAAAGGCCTCTGGCTGGCTGTTCTCACGTGACTGGCCCAAGGTTAAGAGATTTGGGGACGAACACAGATGAGGTGGCCTACTCCTCTCATGAAGGCCACCACCAGGTGCCTCCTGTGATGTTGACCTTGACTGGGGAGCTGGGATTGCTGCCCTGTGTGTAGCCCCCAGTCCTGGAGCCCCACCCACAAAGGAGAGGAAGGGGTGGGCCCCGCCTCGTGGGCGGGACAGCTGCTTTTGCCCTGCCCAATCCTTATGTTCCCTTCTCCAGTAGCCCTGAAGCTTGTCACTTGGTAGCTTTCTTGATAGGAGCGCTAGGTCACCCTGACAAATAAAGAGAAGCAAGACTGCGAATAGACTGCCCATGCGGGCTCTGCTCTGAGCTGTTCTTTCAGGTACACCGCTTTCCCCCGAGGTCACTAGTGGCCCCGTTCTGCACCCCCCCCATGCTCCCTCCACGTGAAGGCATAGGAATAGCGAAAGCCCCCGTGGTGTTCAGAACAGCAGGAGCCGCACCCAATGGTGAACACCTGTCATCCCAACCCTCTGGGAGGCTGAGGCTGGCGGAGCACAAGTTCAAGTTCAGCCCAGGCAACTTCACAACTCAGCAAAACCCTGTCTCAAAATTAAAAGTAAGAAGGGCTGGGGATGGAGCTCAGTGTGAAAGCCCTAGGTTTTACCCCTAGTACTGCCAAAATCAAAAGGATTCCCTCCTAAATGTTTTAAAAATCAAGGCAAAGGGCCAGGGAGATAGCTCAGCTGCGTAGGGCTTGCCTGGTAAGAGGATGTCCTGAGTTTGATTCCTAGTACCCACCCGCTCGAGGAAGGCAGACCTCAGAAGTAGGTCAGTGCAGAAACAAATACCCTGGGAGCAATATCCCTGATCCTTGGAGCTCAGTGGTATCAAACCTCCATCACCTTTAGCCCGCTGCCTGCTTTTCTGAATAAAGTTTTATTGACACATAGCCCTGCCCATCCATTGGCACAGCATCCACTGGTATTTCGCTTTGAGGCAGGAGTAGGGTGGTGTTGAATGGTTGCCATAGAAACTGCCTGACAGACACAGCCCAACATACTCTCTGCCTGGCACTTTATAGGAAAAGTTTGCTGGCCCTGGTGTAGAGAGGCCTCTTTCAGTCTGTGGTGGGGCCTTCACCGTGTCTTTGTCCCTGGTTTTCCCCCCGGATCGTCACAGTCCCCTGTCTGTGCTGTCCCTCAGGGGCCCTGCAGCTCAGCACAGACGACCTGGGCAGACCAGGCCCAGGGATCCGCTCTGCCCCCGCTTCTGCGAATAGACTGCCCATGCGGGCTCTGCTCTGAGCTGTTCTTTCAGGTACAGTCGCGCTGGCTTGGTGAGCTGGGCTGCAATCCCGGGAAAGGCCGCCAGGGCTGATTCCTCTTCTCCTTTCCTTCCTTCCTTCCTTTCTCAGGGAGAGGTGGCATTTCTAGGGTTGGTCAGCTTCACTGGAGAAGTTGGTAAGAACAGAGAAGATTTGTTATACTTGGAGTAGAAAATTAAGGCCCAGGCCCACTCCCACCCTCAATGTCAGTTTTTTTTTTTTTTTTTTTTTTTTTTTTGGCCTTTTTTTTGAGACAGGGTCTCACTATGCAGTTAGGGATGGCCTTAAGCTCACTTTGTAGCTCAGGCTGGTCTCGAACTCACAACAATCCTCCTGCGTCAGCCTCCCGAGTGCTGGGACTACAGGCATGCGTCACCACGCCCGGCTTCAATGTCAGTTTTTAATGAATAAAGTTTTATTGACACATAGCCATGGCCACTCATTTACTGTGATAGCTATTTTCTTTCTTTTATTTATTTATTTAGTTAGTTCTTGTCCTGAGGTTTGAATCTAGCGCCTTTGTACTGAGCTACATCCCCAGCCCTATTATTTATTTATTTATTTTTTGGCAGAACTGGAGATTGAACTCAGACCCTTGTGCTTGCCAGAGAAGAAGCACTTATTCCACTGAGCCATCTCCCCAGCCCCTGTTTATTTTTATGCTAAAATAGCATCTCACTAAGTGGGCCACTTGGGCTTGCACTTGGGATCCTCCTGCCTCAGCCTCAGCCCCTGCCTCCAGAGGTGACTGTATGAGAAGCTGTGTATAACAACTGCATGGCTTTCTTCCTTCTCTCGCCCTAGGCCTCCTGCCCCACAGGGATGAGCTGGAATCCACAGAGCGTACATTGTTTTGGAGGCGATTGCAATCAGGGACACTCCTTAGGGAGCCGGCGGGGTCCATGGGAGAGAGGCAGAGCTTGCATTGTAAAAGCCCACGTGCTGGGTCCTGCCAGCACATCTGGAGTGTATCAGCTAGCTGTGGCTGTGTAACAAAGCACTACAAACAGCTTACAAAACACCCATGCGTCAGCTCACAGTTCTGTGCATGGGAAGTCTGGCATGGCTGGGTCTTTACACTTGACCCCTCTACTCCTGGTCTCTCGCTTCAGAGGCACTTGTGCTCTTAGGGGACTCACCTGGTTAGTTCAGATCCACCAGGGTAAGTCCTCCTTCACTGAGCTCAAAATCACCTGATTTGGGACCCTAACCCCAGCCCCCCTTGTTCGGTATCAAGGAGTCTATTCCTCTTTCCTTCTCTTTCCTTCCTGCAGTCTGGCGGCGGTGCCCGGGTACATAGGCTGTGCCCAGGTACATAGGCTGTGCCCGGGTACATAGGCTGTGCCCAGAAGTGCCGGGGGCTGTCACTCCCAGGGTTAGGTTGGTGTCATGGGATGAAAAGGATTTTTTAGATGTCATGAAGAGTGCTGGTTGGGTGGCTTTGAGCTAGATAGGGGAGACAACCTGGGTGACCGTGACCACTCCAGGACCCCATGGGAGAGACCAGAAGTGCATCCAGTGCTGTCACGTCTGGGAGCAGGGGGAGGGCCTGGCTGGGGCAAAGCCAGGGGTCACCATCTCATGGGCTCTGGCCTTCGAGCGTCAAGGCGATGCGTTCCGAGATCCATCACGTGGTGACACAGACATGCTTTGCACTACTCAGGGGCACTCGTAAGACTGGGTGAGACAGGAGATTTTTGTCACACGTTTTTAGCCCAAGGGAAGGGATGGAAAGGGAGGGAGGTAGAAGGGTTATCTAGGCAGCCCCAGAATTTTTCTGCCAGCCTCAAAGAGAGCAAATAGTTACCTGGCATGGTGGCGCACACCTGCCATCCCAGCACTTTGGGAGACTGAGGCAGGAGGATCTCCAGTCAAAGGCCAGCCTGAGCAACTTAATAACTTAGACCCTGTCTCAAAATAAAAAATGCAAGGTCTAGAAATGGACTGTGAAGACCCCAGATTCAACCCCTACTGCCACAGTTACAAAAACAAATAGCTAATTTGTGAGTAGCCTGTAGGGACCGTAGGGGAGAGACTCAGAGCAGCCTCTTGTTGAGGTTGAGCCCCACTCAGCAGCCAGCAGGACAACCCCGAAAGGAAAGCGATCCTGACAGGAGCCCAGCGGGGCCGGCCAGAGGACCCTGACTTCTGGAAGGGAACTCAACACAGCCAATGCTGAGGGTCAGGTCTGGGAGACTCCACAAAGAGGACCGGCTGAGCCAAGCCTCACATGGGCCTCACCTTACCTGCTGCTCGGTGGTGATTTATTACACAGCCCTGGCCGGCCGATAGATACACCTTCTACATTGAAACAGAGTTAACCATCTCCATTCCAAAGACGAAAAAATAGCAGAAAGCGGCCAAGTCATGTGCTCAGAGCCATACGGCAATTGATGACATTTGCCAAATGGCTCAGGGCCATTAGTTGTGACTGTCAACCAGGCTCTTTACAGTCAGAGATCTGGTCCAATCCCTCCAAGATATTTAGAGAGCGAGTGAAAGAAAGGACGAGCTGGGCATAGTGTTACACTGAGTAGCTGTCATCCCAGCTATTAAGGAGGCTGAGGCAGGAGAATTTTGAATTGGCCAGCTGGGGCAACTTAGCAAGACCCTATCTCAAAATTTAAGGAAGATACATGGCTCAGTGCGAAAGTCGTGGGTTCAATCTCCAGTCCTGCAAAAATAAGAAAGGAGGAGGGGGAGGACAGCAGGGAGGGAGCACGGACAAACAAGTGCGCTGTGAGACGAATCCTCACCTGACTTGCTGGTGACTCGGTGAGGACAGGGATCAGAACCTCAGGAGCACAGGCGCTGTGCCTGAGGAGATGACCACAGTCACACGCAGGGCCCAGCTGAGTCAGCTGCCAGCAAGGGCTGAGCTCAGCGCCTTCTGGAACGTGACACGCTGTCCCTGTGCCCTGACTAACGTCCCAGCTGATTCACAGCTGTGCTTGTAACGGGAGGCCGGGCCAGGACCGCTCACCCTCTGCCACGTGCACCCGGAAATGCTGTGCCCCTGGGAGCGACGCCGAGCAAGGCTGGCCAGCCGCCAGCTGCGACTGTCCTTGAAATTGAGGTAGCAGGTGGCAGGAGAGAAGTGAGGTAGCAGCGGAAGCTTATCCTCAGGTGCCCGGAAGCCGGCCACCAGAATCCTGTCATCACGCTGCAGGGCACCAGGGTCTCTCTGGGGCATCCTGGGCACTGCATGGTGCTGAGTGGGGTCCTTGCTCTTCACTACTCCATCCAGGAGTTCCCTGAGTTGTGACAGCCATAGATGTCCCCAGACAATGTCCCCTGGGATAGGATCACCTAGTTGAGGCCCCAGATGACTGAGCCGACAAAGGCAGCCCCAGCCAGGTGCCCACTCCAGAGACTTCCTGGAGGCCTTCCTGGAGAAAGTGGTACCGGGGGACACAGGAGCAGAGGCTGGAGCAGGACCTTGGTCAGGGTACAGGGTGCAGGAGACAGCAAGATACTTGATCCCCAGGCAGGAGGGACCCACGAGAGTAGTAGTGGTCCTCAATCCAGACTTCTTATTAGAAAAACTAAGCAGCCAAGGCTGGAGGGGGCCTGCGCTGCCCCGTAGAAGGACCCAGAAAAACTGCTGGCAGGCACCCAGCAGAACTCCCTCCCTGGGTCCCTGGCAAGCGCCCACCAAGGAGGATGGCAGCTGGGAAGTGTCTCCAGCGCCACCCTGGCTGACAGGCTGGCAACAGGGCTGCAGCTGCTCTGTGTCCCCTCGGGCAAAACTAGATGCAGCACCTTTGTGTCTCCTGCAAATGAGGTAAAGTACGTGGCTCGGAGAATTTACCTCACTCTGGGGGCAGAAGCCAGGGCCTTTGCTCTGAGCCGCATCCCCAGCCCTTTTTAGTTTCAGCGGCGAGGTCCCACTAAATTGCCCAGACTGAACTTGAACCTGCGATCTTCCTGCCTCAGCCTCTGAGACCAATGGGGAGACAATGCATGCTACCACATCTGGCTAAAATTTGCCATTTTGACTCTTTAAGCTCTCGGCTTCGTGGCATGGCACGCATTCCTGCGGCTGTGCCCCTGTCACCACCATCTGCTTCCGGAACTTTTCATCTCCCAAACTGAATTTCTGTCCCCAGGAGGTGCCAACTCCCATTCCCTCCCCAGCCCCAGCACCCTGAGGCCACTTCCTGTCTCTGGATTTCCCTGTCCTGGGCATTTCCTGTCCTTGGAGTGCATACCGTGTGGCCTTCAGTGTCTGTTGTCTCTCACTGAGCAGAGTCCTCTAGATCCAGCCACCTGAAGGTGTCACAGCCTCACCCTTTTCCTGGGTGTGTAATGTTCCAGTGTAAATGGACCTCGCTGTATGTACCTTTGTCCATCTGTGAGGCTGGAGCTGTCCCCACCTTCTGGCTGTTAGAAGCCCTTTGTCCCTCCAGAACCAGGTGTACAAGTAGTCTGCCGTTCTGTCCCTGCTTTGGGTGCTTCTGGGCATGGCTCCCCATGTTGTCCTGGTTTTGATCCCCAGGCCCAACTTCCAGTCCTCTGGCCACCATCTGAACACAGCCCTGGCTGAGCCTCAAAATCGAGCCCCTGGGCCAAGATGCTCCAGCCCCTGCCACCTTGCCTCGGGCCCGTGCGTTTCCAGGAAGGGAAGCTGCCATTCTCTTCACCGCGTGTGAAGCCTCAGAGAACAGTGCGGCCCCCGGGTGTGAGGTCCCCCCTCAGCCGCGTGGCCTTCCCGGAGGTGCTGGGCCGTTCCTGGGCCTCCCCTGAGGTCTAGTGCCCACATCCCCAGGCCCCTTTGAAACCAGTGATTTTCCCAGGGTGCACTATGCTCTCTGCACAGAGCTGCTCTTAAGAGCTGTGAGGTGTGGGGCCGGCAGGTGTGAGCCCTGCACGGTCTGGCAGCCTGCCAGGCCTGTGGCCTGTGACCATTATACTAATCTGCCCTCATTGAAAGGAAAAGAGTGTTCAAGTTGGGTGTGGTGGCACAGGCCTGTGACCCTGGCACTTGGGGAGGCTGAGGCAGGGGGATGGATGGACAATTCAAGCTCAGCCTGGGCAATTTAGCAAAATCTTGTCTCAGAATAAAAAATGAAAAGGATGGGGGTGCAGCTCAGTGTGAGGGCCTGGGTTGCATCCCCAGGACAGCAGCACCGGTGGCAAGGAAGCCAGCCAAGGGCGAGGACGCAGGGCTGCTGGGAGAGCTGAGGGCCGAGGGCTGCGCAGAGAGGAGAGGGCGGGACTCATGAAGGGGCGGGGCTCAGTCCTCGGGAGCACTAGGGGTGACTGGAGCAGCGGCTCCGTGAGTGCCCGGTGGGCTGCAAAGTCAGAGACGTTTATTTTGTCACAGTTCTGAGACCCAGACCTTGGCTGGGCTGAGCTCCAGGGAGCCTCCTTCGTGTCTTCATCTGAGGCTGGGGTCCCCTGGCTTGTGACTCCCTCACCCAGATCTCTACCTCTATTGTCACACAACTCTTCTCCCTCTGCCCCCTCTTCCACACTGAGGGTGGGAACCCAGGGCCTTTGCATTGAGCCATACCCCCAGCCTTTTCCATGGTTTATTTGTGGACAGGGTGTGGCTAAGTCACCCAGGTTGGCTTGAACTTGAAATCCTCTTGCCTCGGCCTCTGAGTGCAGGGTGACAGACATGCACACCACGCCTGGCTTCAGGGCCACCGTACCAGACCAGCCCCGTGCAGGGCCCTCCAGCTGATAAGGTCTTGGTGTGCGTGCGCTCAGGCTGCTGGGATCACCATGTCCACTGCAGTCACAGGGGTGAGGGCTTTGTAGGAGATTAAGGGCCATAGTTCAGGCCCTTCTGAGACTCTGGGTGGGTGTGACTCGGGGGCCACCACTGGGGTCTGGGCAGGGGAAATGGGGTGCATTTGGACCTTGGTAAGTGAGTGGGCATGGGGGGGCAGTGTCCCCAGGTAAGGGTGCTAAGAGGCCCTGGGTAAAGGCCTGCATTTGCAGGTGTCACCCCAGAAGTTCAGGCCAGAGAGGTCCCTGGGCCACAAACAGCCTGGAGCAGAGCCAGGCCAGCAGCCTGTGGAGTTTGGCCATATGCCCTAAGAAGCCCCTGCAGCTGGATCAGCCCTGCCTCTCTTTTGCCACCTTCTGTCCCCAGAACCCTGACTTTCTCTGTCTCTGCAGGACAAGGCTCCCCACCCCACCTCACCCCTGAATTGGGGATTGAAACTTGGGGCTGTGCCCTGAGCTCCATCCCCACCCTAAGTTCTAAGTCCCCCCGGGCTGGGCTGGAGCTCCCAGTCCTCCTGCCTCAGCCTCCCAGGGCGTTGGGGTGGCAGGCGTGTGCCTGAGTGCTCAGTCTTGAGGCCTCTTAATCTGAGGGGTGGGTGGGACCCTGGACTCGAAGCCTGGGCTCTGTCCCTGGGCCTCCCCAGACAACGTCCCTTCAGGCTATACTGGCATTAGAGGACACACACCCGGGGTCACAAATGATTGTCACACTGAGGTGCTCCTGGCACAGGAGCCAGGGACGCTACTCACACTCTGCACTGCCCAGGCCATCCCCAGGGGGATGCCCCAATCCTTGCTGTCTCTGACCTCCAAATCTGACCTGGGCCTGCACATGCCCAGGCAGGCACTTATGCCCCCGCGCTCCTTCCCCAGCCCCTCTCCTGGCCCCTCTACATCAGGGTCCACTCAGTGCTGCCCCCCACACGGGGAGGGGATGCCAGCTCCAGCCATCCCAGCTGTTCCCAGAGGCAGTGGGGACCCCAAGCTAAAGCACAGCCCAGTGCCACGGGCGTCTGCCCTCGAGGGCTGTCCCAGAGCGCAAGCTGCTCCTCTGCGGATCCCTGCCCCTCCCTCCCCGGCTTGCGATCAGCGCTTTCACGTTGGGGTGGTGGCTGCAAAGTCCCAGTCCCGCCCCTGCAGCTCCCCTCTGGGTCCTGTGATTTCCCAGAGAAACGGTCTGTTTTTCAGGGTCATAGTCATGGCATGCCTGTGTCTTTGCTCTGTCCCTAGCTAGTGACCTCCCATCCCTGGACTCTGTCCCTAAAGGTCCAGACGGTGCCTAGTACTCACTCTGAGGGCCAGAAACGGCCTTTTGCCACTACCAGATGGGCCATGGAAGAACAAAACCAGCTGAGGGGCAGAGTGCATGCTGAATCCCCTCCACTACCACCAAAAAAGTGGCTGAGGATATGTGGCCACAAGGGGGCGGAGCCCTCCAGTGGGCGTGGCCATGCTCCAGTAAAACTTTATTGGTACGCACAGGAGGTTCACACCCAGGGGGTTCTGACCCCTGCTTCAGAAGGTTCCTGCTCCCATCCCAGTACCAACCACACAGGCACCCTGGGAGGCTGACCCAAGAGGGTCTCAAGTCCCAGCCCAGCTGCTGGGGAGGAGCTCAGTGCAAAGGCCTTCAGTTCAGTCCCTAGTACTGCAAAATAAAAACAAAACACGGGTCTCCTATAGAGCGACCATCCTGGTCTTGATTTGTTCTTCAAAGGGGCGCTTCTGGGATGTTTGACCTACATTTTGGCCCTACAATTTGTGTCAGGTTATGGGCCACAGGGTCTTTGGGGGACCGTGGGATCCCCTAACCCAGGGGGTCTCAGCCAGAGGGATCCTGCTCTGTAGGAGACATCGGGCCAGGTATGGGGACATGTGTGGCTGTCGCACTGGGGGAGCCCTGGCATGCCGCAGGTGGAGATCAAGGACCCTGCTCAGCACCCTGCAGGGCCCGGGACACCTCATGAGACCTGATGCTGGAGACCCCAGCGGAAGGTCAGTCCAATTAGAGAAAAGAAAGAATAAAGGTATTTTGGGGTCATTATACTACTGAATTATTCCATTGATACAGGATTTTCTGTGTTTGCTTTGGAACACAAGGGGTTTGCGCTGAGCTACACAAACTCCAGCCCTTTTTTCAAAAAACTTTTTTTTTTTAATTTTTGAGACAGGGTTTCACTAATTTGCTAAGCTGTCCAGCTAGGCAAGAACTTGAGATCCTCCTGCCTCAGCCTCCCAGAATGCTGAGTTGGCAAGTGTGCACCACAGCACCCACCCAGAGGGAGGTCGGCCAGGCCCTCCCTACCCAGCTGCACCCTAGCCCTGCGACACCCCAGCCCTGCGACACCCCAGCCCTGGGCCCATCGAGCGCTGGATCCGTCGTTGTAGCGCGTAGCCACCAGGGGGCAGCACATCCCGCCCGTTGCTTGGTCCTCACGGCGTCGGGACCAGAGGTCTAGACGCTGGCCAGGTGGAATTCCTGTCCCCTGAAGTCAGCTCGCGCTCAGACGCTCGCGATCCGCGCCCAGTCATCGCCGCCCACCTCGAGTTTCCGAGCCTGTCTCGTCTGGCGGTTGGGTGAGGGTCGGGGTGGGGGAGACTGGCTGTCCATGCACCCTGGGGACCCCTGGCTGCCCCGAAGGCGGATCGGGTCGTGCAGCCAGCAGCCTCTTTCCGCCCCTGCCTGGGGCTGTGCTGCACGTGGGGCTGGGTTTGAGTTTCTCTCCTGTGCTGTCTGGTGCTACCTAGAACTAGGGTCAGGGCGGTGGAGGCTGTTACCCACACCCCAGAAGGGCTGCACCTAAGCCCCCTCCCCTTGCTAGCCTTTGGCAACTTTTACAGGTGGGTTTTCCCCCCTCAGCATTGAAGGTTGAACCCAGGGCTTTGCACTGAGCTCCCTCCCTAGCCCCGTTTTGATTGACTGATTGAGTGAGTGAGTGAGTGAGTGAGTGAGTGAGTGAGTGAGTGATTGACTGATTGAGACAGTCTCCCTGTGTTGCCTAGGCTGGGCTCCAACTTGCAATCCTCCTGCCTCAGCCTCCCAGAGTGCTGGGGTGATAGGCAAGCACCTTTGTGGCCCAACGTGAGTTTTGACTCATTTCATCTGCCATAGCCTGATGTAGGTCATCTTCTGAGGTCAGGACTTTCACATATAAATCTGGGTGCACAAATCAGAAATCTGCACAGCAGAGTTTGGCCTGGAGCCCTGCAGGGCCCCTGCTGGGAAGCACGGGGCTTGGTGCTCTTTCCTGCCCTGCTTTCTGGGAACCCTGATCCTGCCCGGCTCCAGGAGGAGGAGCCCACAGGGGCGGCCCAGGACACAGCACTGCTAGGGCTGCTCTGGGCTGGAGGCCAGATGGGGCCAGGGACCGTCCCAGTGCCATCTGCAGAGTGCCTCCTTGCAGCTGCGGCGCCGGCATGGAGGGGCCCTGCTAACCTGGGGAGAGTCAGGAACCTCCTCACCTCCCACTGCCCCCATTCATCTTGAGGACTCTGAAGGGAGGTCAGGCATGGCTGTTGCCGTTTCTCTTTGTGCCTAGGCTGGGGACAGAGAGGAGAGAGCGCCAAGGACAGAGGACAAAAGGACTCAGCCAGCTGTGCACCTGCCAGTTCCCAGAAAGGGCTGCAGAAGAGCCAGCCTTGCAGATGCACTGGGTGTGGTCCGGGAGAAGATAGGGGTGGGGCAAAAGTGGGGGTGGGGCAAAATGGGGGTGGGGCATCCTGACAGGAGCCAGGGATTGAAACCGCTCCGGAGGAAGTAATAGCCAGACATGCCCGCAGTAGGCGGGGTGCAGGAAGACCCCAGCCCTCGAGGGCCAGTGAGGGAGGAGCCGCCACGTGGCTGTGGCAGGAGATGGGCCCTGAGTCCCAGGACACTCGCCGGGCCTGGAGGGACCTTGAGGACACCGTGCTCAGTGAGGGATACAGGAAGCACAGTGGGGCTCCATGGACAGGAAACACTCAGGACGGGCGAGTCCAGAGACAGGAAGTAGACTTAGGGGTGCCAGGGCTGGGCGGGGATGGGTGACAGCTCATGGGGACAGATGAGGCTTCTGTTCAGGTGGTGGGCTGCTCCAGAATGAAACAAGTTGTACAACATGGGGAATGTGCCCTTTGATTTTTATTTTTTAAAATCTATTTATTTGGTACAGGGTCTCACTACACAGCTCAGACTCACAGTGATCCTCCTGTCTCAGCCTCCCCAGCACTGAGATTGCAAGCATGCCCCACCATGCCTGGTGTTAGTGCTGGCATGGCATGCCCGGGGTTCCAGGGCCAGCATGGCATGTGGTACTGGGGATTAAACCCAGGTCCTGGCACTTGCCAGGCAGGTGCTTAGACCTATGACCCATCTCCGCAGCCCCCAGGAATGTTCATTTTAAAATGGTAGATTTTGCTACACGTGGTGGTGCACACTTGTCATCCCAGCTCTCAGGAGGCTGAGGCAGGAGGATAGCAAGTCTGAGCTCAGCCTGAGCAACTGCACAAGACCCTATCTCAAAATTAAATATAGACAGACAGACAGCTGGGGGTGGAGCTCAGTGTGAAGATCTTGGATTCCATAACCAGTACTGAAAAAAATACAAACCTCAACTCAGTTTTTGTTAAAGTGGGTCTGGTGGGCCAGCCAGGTAGCTCAGCAGGCTAAGGAGCCTGCTTAGGCAGGCACAGGACCCGGGTTCGATCCCGGGCATGCCAAGACTGTGATTGAGACTGGGCGTGGTGGTGCGCACCTGTAATCCCAGGGTTTGGGAGGCTGAATACGGGAGGATCACTACACATCTGATCTATGTAGTGAGACCATTAGACTCTGTACTAAATACGTGAAATAAATAAAGTAAGTGGATCTGCAGGAGCCCGGCTTTGGGGCGGCTCAGTTGAGGCTGTCTCCAGCGTGCAGGCTTTGGGTATGAGGACGGCTTGGAGCCGGCCGAGGGGAGCTAGAGCAGAAAGGGAAGCGGCGCTTGCCCGCCCACAAGGTAGCCCCGATCTCCATGCTGCCCCACCCCCACGCCCGCCCCCACTGCTGGGAGGCACTGGGCAGCAGGCGACATGTGAGCCCACTGCCGCAGGTCTGCATCACTGGGGGAGGTGGACACACGCGCCACCTGCAGCTGCCACCCCTCCGCTTCAGTTTGTTCTTGGAGCCGCACCTGGCCCTGTGCAGGGGAGGCGGGCCCTGCGTGCCTGCCTTCCGGAGCCGCTCCGCTGCGCCCGCAGTGGCCTTTTGGACCGCCCCCTCCCCGCCCACCTGCACATCCTTCTGACTTTTGGGTGTTAGAAGCCACGTGGTCCACTCTGTGTCACAGGGGTGGTGGCCAGCCGGGCCTACTTGGCCTTTTCTTCTCCCCACCTCCTACCTAACCTTTCTCTCAAATGTCATCTGATCCTGTCACCTGCAGAGCAGGGAAGTAAGTGGTTGACTGCAACATGTGGCCCTGGCCACCTGCCAGGGGAGCTGCACTCCTGTGTCCTGGTCAGGCAGCTGCGAGGCCTGCTGTGGCCAGAGCCATCTCCCTAAAAATCCCCTGTGTGGGACTTCCCCTGGTCTGTGCTGAGTTGTTGAACCCCTGTGTTTTGTTTTTTTTTTTCTTTTTTTTTTTAAAGAACTACCCCCATGTTTCAGTTGGTGGCACCCCTGCCACTTAAGTGAGAGAGGAGCCAGGGCATGGTGGCACAGGCCTGTAATCCCAGCACTCGGGAGGCTGAGGCAGGAGGATTGTTGTGAGTTCAAGACCAGCCTGAGCTACAAAGTGAGCTTATGGCCAGCCTGAACTGCATGGTGAGACCCTGTCTCAAAAAGACAAAAAAAAAAAAAAAAAAAAAAGTGAGAGAGGAGAGGGAAGCGAACACCCCTGTGGGGCCCTAGGCTGGTGGGAGGGTTTCCCACACAGAACCCAAGCAGTTGTATTTCTCCTCCTATTTTTGCTTTTATTAAAACAATCATTATAATTGCTTTAAAGTCTCTGACTCGGTGGCATTCTGTATGTTTGTCCCTTGATACTTGTGGGAAATTGGCTCCAGGGCCCCTTTTCCCACCAGTACCAAATCCCAAGATGTTCAAGTTCCTTCTATAAAGTACACACGTTGCCGGATGCAGCAACACCCACCTGTCAGCTCCACACTTCAGAAGGCTAAGGCAGGAGGATCGCAACTTAGAGGCCAGCCCGGACAACTTAGAAAGGCTGTATCTCAAAATAGAAAAGGCTGGGGTTGCAGCTCAGGCATAGGATGTTTGCCCAGCATGTGTGAGGTCCTGGGTTCAAGCCCCAGCACTGCACAAAGAAGGCAGGAGGGAGGTGAAGGAAGGAGGGAGGGGAAAGAGAGACAGATATGACTCATACAGACAGAGAGAAAAGGCTTCTAAGTCTCTCCAGGGCAGGGACGGGAGCAGGAAGGCCACAACCAGGGGGACACCTGGGGTCCAGAAGGGGCATGGGGAGGACCTCCCTAGGACTCTGGAGGGAGTGGCCCTGCCCAGGCCTGGCCCTAGGCCTCTGGGCTCTGAACTGGAAGGAACAAATCTTGGCTCTTCTTGAGCCACCAAATTCATGTGATTTGTCTCAACAGCCAGGAAGCTCCTAGAGACTGCTGGAAGGGTTAGGGTGTTTGGGACAGGGTGGGTCATTCACCTAAACAAGGGTCCATCAAATCATCTACCCCAGAATTTGGTTGTATTCTTAAGTCCACGAAGGCCTACCTTTTTCTTTTTTAAGACAAGGTCTTGCTGTGTAGCCCAAACTTGCATGATCCTCCTGCCTCAGCCTCCTGAGTGCTGGGATGACAGGATTGCACCCCTGTGCCCAGCAAAAGATTGTGTCCCTTACTCTTTATGCCATCATTGGTAACCTCAGAGGCACCTCAGACGACGATACCCCCTCACACGGCTCGGCTCCACAGCTGCACAATAAATCTACCTGAGGAAAAACAACTCTAAAATCCTCCTTACCCCCATCTCCTCTGAGAAATCTGGGAGTGCCCTGATGGCTTCCCAGGCTCCCTCAGCTCTGCCACCACCCTACAAGAGTGCACCCTGCTAGGCCTCGGCTGGTCTCCCAGGCCAGTCTGCAGATGCCCACCCTGAGCTTATGTTTCCCAGCCTGGAAAGGCTGCGATCCTCGGGTGGACTATGCCTGGCGTTTCTAGCCCAGAGAGCCCCAGATGTCCGCGCCTGCCTCCCAGGCTTGCAAAAAGTTCCCTTTGAGAGGCTCTGGGCTTCTCCAAGGACAGCTCAAGATTTAACCTCTCACTTTAGAACTGACGGGTGACAACTGAGCTGACGAACGACAACTGAGCCGGGTGTGGTGGCACATGCCTGTAATCCTAGCACTCGAGGCTGAGGCAGAAGGGTCTCAAATTCCAACCCAGCCTTATCTATCTATTTATTTATTTATTTATTTATTGGCAGGATCTCACTACACAGCCCAGACTGGCCTGGAACTTGCATTCACTCTCCCCTCCTGAATGCCAGAAAGGCAGGAGTGTGCTACCATGGCTGTTAAATCTGGGCAACTTAGAAACTAATAAAAAATAAAAAGATCCAACCCCCCCATAAATAAATAAATAAATAAATAAATAAATAAATAAATAAAATAAAAAGAGGAATGAAGTTTAGTGTGAAGACCTGGGTTCAATCTCCAGTGCTACACAAAGAGGAAAAGTAAATGACACAGGAAGCACTGGGCAGGCTGCCACGGGGGCTGGCAGTATCCTCTGCCTTTTCCAGGGCTTGGGACCCCCCAGCCTGGCAGCGCCATGCGCTTAGCCTGCACCCGGTGCCCCAGTGTTGCCCAGGCCTCCTGCATGCTGCACTTGGGGCCTGCTCTTCCTGCCCTTTGACCCCTTCCAGGGGCTTAAATATCAACCAGGCTATAAAAGGCAAATCTGAGCTGAAAATGAGGGCGGAGCCTGGCGCGTGCGGACCTTTAGCCTCCAGAGCGCCGTCGTGGTCCCCAGCTGACCTGGCGAGTGGATTGCGCACAACTGCGTAGCGGCTCCAGGGACACAGCCCAGGGTGTCCCGCCAGGGCAGCGCCTGGCTGGCTGGGGAGGCACCGCATAGGTGGGGCTCCACCCGCGCTGGTGATCTTGGGCCGCCAGTGAGGCAAGAGGGGGACAGCCCGCCCGGCCAGGGCCCCTCGCTGCGATTGGGTCCTGCAGCCGGGCTGGGCCTCTTTCCTGGAACCTCCAGGCTTCTGTCCCTCGGGTCCTGCAAAAAGCTGCTGCAACTTCCAGGAGCAGCTTGATATTGGCGGGGATTCACTATTATCCTCCTCTTCCTCCTCCTCCTCCTACTCCTCCTCCAAGTCCTAGACATGGACCCCAGAGCCTTCACAGTGGGCCGCAGCCCCGGCCCTTTTTGCAGTAATTTTAATATTTAAACAAGGTCTGGCTGCATTGCCCAGGCTGAGCTCCAGCCCGCAGTCCTCCTGCCTCAGCCTCCTGGAGTGTCTGGGTTACAGACACACAACCCCGTTCCTGGTTCTGGTGTCCTTATAACAGGAGTCAGGGGCTGGGGAGATGGCTCAGTGGAATAAGCCCTTGGCAAGCTCAAGGGCCCAAGTTCAATCCCCAGTTCAGCCAAAAAACAAAACAAAACAAAAAAAAAAAAAAAAAAAAAAAACAGGAGTCAGGGCCAGGCATGGAAGCCCACCGCTGTAACTCTGGCACTCTGGGAGGCTGAGGCAGGAGGACTGCAGATTAGAGCCCCATCAGGGCAATTTTATAGTAAGAGATTGCACGTCAAAATAAAAAACTAATAACCTAGGGCTGAGGATGTAACTCTGCAAAGACCCCAGGGTCTATCTCCAGTACTGGAAAAAAAAAAAAAAAAAAAAAAGTTATTAAGTTACTTTTCCTTTAAAAATGTAATCCTATTTATTTGTTTTGTTTTCTGAGACAGAGTCTCCCTATGTAGTCCAGGCTGTACTTTGAACTCATTATGTGGCCCAGGCCAGTCTCAAATTCAAGGGGATCCTCCTGCCTCAGCCTCCTGAGTACTGGCATTATAGGTCAAGCACCACCAATGCTTGGCTTTTAAAAATATTTCAGCTGGACACAGTGGCACACACCTATAATCACAGACAGCGTTTGGGAGGCTGAGGAGGGGACGGGGCACTGCCATGGGGGTGGAAGGGCTTCCCTCCGTGGTTACAGAATGTTCCAGAACTGGAGAAAGGAGATGCTTCATAACTGAATATTCTAAAAGCCATTGCCACTGTATACGTTAAGCGAATCGTATATGTATTCTAATGAAGCTGTTCCATAAGCGTGCATAAACTACATAAATAATAAAAGCTATTGAGTATCCCAAACTACTTATGTTTATATAGGTCCTGGGTGTAATCCCACTGAATATTAATATAATCCATCAAATACCAAACGTATTTTATTTTTTAAGAATATTTACTTATTGGAGACAGGATCTCCCCGTGCAGTCCTGAGTGTTTCCTGTCCAAGGGCCCCATGCTGTGTGTACTCTGTGGCTGGCATCTCACACTGAGTGCAGGAGCCTCGAGCTCTCTCCATGCTGTGGCAGCTTCACTCCTTTTCCTGGCCAAGTAATATTCCAGCCCATGGCTAGACAGCTGCTGCTTGTGTTCACTTGCCTATCAGTGGACACCCGGGCTCTCCCCACGTGTGGGGCTGGTGCTGTGGTGAACATTCCGCCGGGCTTGTCATTGCTCTCAGGCAGATTCTTGGGAATAGAATTCCCTGCTCAGGGGGGCCCTGCTTAAGCCCTTGAAGAATTTCCAGACCATTTTCTGATCAGCAGTATCACGTTCTGTCCCCACCGGCCACCTGTGGGGGCTCTAACTGCGCCACATCCTGGCCAACACTTGTCATGTTCTGTCGCTGTTGTGACAGCCATGGTGCTGTGTGACACGGTACCTCCTGTGGCTTGGGTCTGCCTTGGCCTGGTCCCGGGCAACACCACGCAGCCTTGTCCGTGCCTCTCGGTCCCTTGTGCATCTTCTCTGCAGGAACATCTGTGGCCTTCGATCGTCCAGATCGCGCTGTTTGTCTCCTAACTGTTGAGTTGTGAGGCTTCTTTACGTGGTCAGAGCTACGTTTGACTTGCAAACCCTTCCCCATTCTGCTGGGTGTCTCTTTACTTTTTCGCTGGCACCCTTTGATGCATAAAAGATTTCATTTTGATGAAGTCTGACATGCGTGCCCATCCCTCTCATGTTGCCTGTGCTGCTGGTATCAAATCTAAGATTTTGCCTATAGTGCAGTTTTAAAAAATGAAAGGGAATGAACTCAGGACCCTGGCTTATGCCGCTGAGTGATCTCCCCAGCCCTAATTTTTTTTTGGATTTTTAGGAAAGGGTCTACAGGGTGTTCAGGGTCTCATTACTAGATCAGACTCATAGTGATCCACCTGTTTACAGCCTCCCAAGAGCTGGGATTACAGGCGCGCGCCACCACGCCGTCTCCATTGCCTCTCAGCACGCCCCAGGGGTGGGGCCTGCACAGCAGGCCTGGGGATCAAACCCCTGGCCCCTGCAGCTGCTTGCAGGCGGTTTAATCCACTGAGCTATTTGGCCAGCCCTAGAATGATAGATTTACAGATGGAGGCAAGGCAGTCTATGAGGGCTCCATGACCCCTCCCCAAAGCATCTTACACAATGGTAGGACCAGTCCAGATGCATGAGGCTGGCAGAGCAGCACAAGGAATTTATCCAGATTTCAATGAGGGTGTGCGGTGTGTGTGACTATGGGGAAAAAAAGTATTTTGAACCAGAAATTGCCCAGCAGGAGTTTGTTTCTTTTTTTCTTTCAGTGGAACCGGGCATTGAACTCAGGGCCCTGTGCTTGCCAGGCAAACACTTATTCCATTGAGCCATCTCCCTGGCCCCTGAACCAGAAATTGAACACAGGAGCCCGTGATTCCGGGCAGGCCCCTTGCCGCTGAGCTATGCCCCGGCCGTGACTACGAAATGTCACCCAACAGAGAGCCTCAGGAATTCTCCCAGCGCCCGGGGTCCTGCAAGCAGCAGCCCTAGGAAGGCCATCACTGAGCAAGAAGGCATTTCAGGAATCTCCCTCATCTGATCTTCTTCTGTCTTTTGGGGCAAAGGGAACTCCTCGCCTCCTCCGCAGATGAAGAGCCAGAAAATTGATGCGATGCCGCTGGGAATCCCAGGGAGTCACAGCCAGGGATGCGTGGGAGTTGGGTCCCTGTGGGAGCCGGAGCTTCCTCCTTGTTTCTCCCCCCCAAGGCCAGATCTGGGGACAGTCCGCTGTACTTCCTCCTACAGAAGCAGATGGTTTGCAAGTGAGGTCTGTGTGTCTGAAAGTAGTGATAGAACTAGTCATTAAGGGGCTGGGGAGATAGCTCAGTGGTCTAAGCACCTGCCTGGCAGGCACAAGGACCCGGGTTCTGTTCCCGGTTCATCCCAGTGCTGAGGAGGCTGAGACAGGAGGATCACTATGGGTCTGAGCTGTGTAGTGAGACCCTGTACCAAATAGGTAAATAAAAGATTTTTTAAAATTTAGAAAGAAATAGTCATTATGCACCAGGCAGCTCTCCACTCTGAGCACATCCGAAACAGAGGCTGAGAGAGGGGGGTGTGTGTCGCGCCTCCCCCCTCGCAGCAGTCTGAGCATGGTGGGCGGGGAAAGAACTGCAGGTCGGCCTCTCACGTTCCTCCGAGCGCAGACCTGTGCGTGCCCGCTCCGATTTTCTTCCAGCTCTGATTGCAGGATTTATGGCTCTGACCCTTACACTGTGAGACTCACCTTCATCCCGCTCCCAGAACACAGCAGCCTCTGGTGGTCGCCGTTGTCCTGTTGGTCTCCCCGAATTGGCTCCCGTTGAAAGGGCATTGAGGGGCTCGGGAGATGGCTCAGTGGAATAAGCGCTTCCTTGGCAAGCACAAGGGCCTGAGTTCTATCCCTGGTTCTACCAAAAAAAAAAAAAAAAAAAAAAAAAAGGCATTGAGAACATTCACAGAGAGGTCTGGTAAACCTGAAGGTTGAAGAATGCGCCACGTCACGGCCCCGGGGGGCACGGGCCTGAGGAGCAGAGGCTATTTTCAGTGTTATCACTGTCATAACCACATTCGCACTCACTTATGGCTCATGTCTCTAAAGTTCTGCCCAAAGGTTTCCAAAGTAATTAGGCATCTGGAGGCTGCAGATGGAAATTATTCTGCCAGCCACAAATGGGAAAAAGAAGAGTTTACTATTTGTACAACCCTTAGCAGGTCCTCCATATCCAGCCCTGGGGATGGAACCCAGGGCCTCTGTACTGAGCTTATTATTATTATTATTATTATTATTTTTTTTTTTTGTCTTTTTTGAGACAGGGTCTCGCTATGCAGTTCAGGCTGGCTTTAAGCTCACTTTGTAGCTCAGGCTGGTCTCGAACTCACAACAATCCTCCTGCCTCAGCCTCCTGAGTGCTGGGATTACAAGCATGCGCCACCACGCCCAGCTGTACTGAGTTTATTATGAGACAGGGTTTTGCTAAATTTCCCGGGCTGAGTTCCAACTTGAGATCCTCCTGCCTCAGCCTCCAAAGGTGCTGAGATAACAGTGTGCCACCGTGCCCAGCCCCAGAGTCCACAGGGGTGAGGGGAACCCTGTCTAAGTGGTTGCTACCCCACAGAAGCTCTGGATGTGCTGGGGAATCTAGGGGTCGCAGTCCATGTTCCCACACCCAAGACCTTATCTCTTGGATTGGAAGACAGTTCATTTCTGTTTTTCTGAGCACTTGTGTAACTTGAAATGGTTTTGCTGGCACCTCGAGACTATCTCTGAGCTTTGTGGGAGGCTGAGGCAGGAGCATCTCAAGTTCCAGCTCAGCCTGGCCAACTTACTGCTTAGCAAGACCCAATCTCAAAATAAAAAAATAAAAGGCCTGAGGTGCAGCTCAGAGCGAGGGCCCTGGGTCTCATCCTCCGTAGCAGGAGAAGTCTGAAATCAGCTGAATTCATTCTGCCTCACGTAGCCGGCCAGGAGCAGGAAGGGGCGGCCCCAGTAGCCTCTCCTCTACCGCAGGGAAACCCTGGCTCCTCCAGCAGGCGATCCGGGTGGGGGCTGGGCCCTGCCGAGCTTAGCCTGGGCAGCCAGCGTGTGGCTCAGGGGCTACTTGGCAAGGCCGCTCTGTGAGCCAAAGAGGCTCTCGGACCAACTGCAGCACTCGGTGACTGGCGGGGGGGGGGGGGGGGGGGGGGGGGGGGGGGGGGGGAGCTGGTGACGTCTGCCTGCCCACCCAGTGCCCTCCTCCTCCCTGCTCCAGGACGCGTCTGTGCCACCCCTCGGGGGAACTACGTGCTAGAAACGGAGCCTCCCATCCTGGAGCTACTTGAAGACATTACACTTTTTTTTTTTTTTTTTTTTTTTTTTTTTTTTTTTTTTTTTTTTTTAATTTTAGCATGACACAAGCTGGGAGTTCCGTTTCAGTTTCTTCACCTTAAAAAAATACCCTTGCAGACGTGCGGCGCGGGCTCTTTGTGAGGATGAGCTTGGACTTTGTTGGTTTGTTTTGAGACAGGGTCCCCCTAGGTAACTCAGGCCAGCCTTGACTCACTGTGGAGCCCAGGTGATCCTCCTGCCTCAGCCTCCGGAATGCTGGGACTGCAGGCGTGGGCCTCTGTGCTTTCAAACTGCTTTCACGTAATCATGTCCGTTGTAGACATTCTTGTACAAATTGCTCATCAAAAAAATAATGAGTGGAATGAACTTGAGACATCAGATACCTGATTCATTTGATAAAAGGTGTGTGTGTAACAATATCATATGCTTACGTTTAAAGAGCTTTTGAATATTGTATAAATGTTTATGTATTGTAGAGCTTTCTGTTTCTAATTGTGCTGGGAAAGGAATTCAGGGCCTCACAGAGCTAGGCAGATGCTCTATACTTCTGGGCCCTGTCTATTTTATTCTGAGACCAACTCTGGGGAAATTGCCCAAGCTGGGCCTGTCAGCAGCACTCTCGGAGGCTGAGGCAGGAGGATCCAGTGTTTGAGCCTAGCCTGAATAATTTAGGGAGTGAGTAAGATCCTATTTTAAAAAATAAAGAAGATAGGCTCTGGGTATAGCTCAGTGCAAAAGCTCAACTACCATTCCCAGTACAAAAAACAAAACAAAAAAACCTCAAACAAATCAGGCCTTTTAGAGACTGTGACCAGCAACTCCCTCCACCCTTAGGCCTGGCCATGGGGCCTCTCCTCACACTCAGGGCTCAGTTTCTTCAAGCTTTTAGCTGACACTGTCTTTCCATGCACAAGTGTGTGTGTGTGTGTGTGAGAGAGAGAGAGAGAGAGACAGAGAGACAGAGAGACAGAGATAGAGTGCGTGAATGAGCACTGTGGTGGAATGGGTGTTGGTATTCTTCAGTCTTTGTTTGGTTTGTCTATGGTATTTCGCGAATGGGAATTCTGTGGCCAAGAGAAAACTTTTCCCTGGCCCCTAAGAGAAAACTTTAAAAATGTAGGAACCATACTCCTGTGCCTTTAATGTGGTGGGAGGGAGACACTGGGGATCAAACCCAGGAGAAAGTGTTAAGTTAAGCTACACCCTTACTCATATATATATATATATATATATATATATATATATATATATATAATTTATTTATTTTTTCTTGCAGAACCAGGGATTGAACTCATGCCCTTGCCTTGCCAGGGAAACCCTTATTCTACTGAGTCATCTCCCCGGCCCCTTCCTTTTTATAGTGACTGAAACAGGCTTTTCCTAAGTTTGCCAGGCTGGGCTCAAACTTAGTGATCTTCCTGCTTCAGCCTCCTGAGTAGCTAAGATTACAGGTGTGTGCTACTGTGCTCAATTTAAAAATTTTAAAGTTATCTTAAGTTAGTTGTCTTTTTTTCTTTTTTTCAATCAGAAGTTAGTTTGCTTTGTCCCCTTTTTTTGTTTTGCTTTTTTTTTTTTTTTTTTTAGATATGGCCTCACTAGGTAGATAAACTGACCTTGAACCCACTATATAGCTCAGGTTGGCCTTGAACTCTTAGCAACCTTCCTGCCTCAGCCTCCCAAGTGCTGGAATCACAGGTGTGCATCACCATGCCTGGCTTACCCTTTGTGATGAGGCAATCCTGTGTATACATAGAGCAGCATTATTTAAAGGATACATTGCTAGCATCTCCATTTTTCCTACATGCCTCAAACCTTGTGAAAGGGTCTCAACAGTTCAGGGAGTTGATACCTAAAAGCAATAATTCAGAGTCAAAAGGATGTTTGCATTTAAATTTCTGGACAGGGCTGGGAAAGTGCTTACCTGGCAAACACAAGGGCCTGAGTTCAATCCCTGGTTCTGCAAAAAAAAAAAAAAAAAAATTTCTGGACAACCATCCAGATTTATACCAAAACCCCAGTTTGTCATCCCAGCACTCCACAGGCTGGGGAAGGAGGAGCACTGTGAGTCTGAGACCAGCCTAGGCTACGCAGATAACTCAGCGCCATCCTGAGCTATCTAGCGAGACCCTGCCTCAAGGAACAAAACAAAATAAAACAAAAACACCAAAGGTTAAGCAAGGTTTGCCCTGAGCTGCACACCCTACAGGCTGCAGGCCCAGGCCCAGAGGAAGGGCTGCCGTAGCCCACAGGGCTCTGCTGGCCAGCGCGGGCGCAGGTCAGGCCCCACAGGTGCCCTGCAGTGTGTGGCTGGCGTCTCACAGGAGAGGACACAGGGCCTGTGGCAGCGAGTCCCGCCAGCCTGAGGGGCATCTCTCTCAAATCTTGGAGAGGAAGCAGCAAGGAGGGCTGATTCACTTTATCTCCCATGTGGCCAGTTCGCATGGCTCTGGAGCGTGGACCGCTCATTTGCGGGCTGAATGTACTCGTGAGGAGATTCCTGTGTGGGCCCTGGAAGATGCAGGGGTGTGGGTCACGGCGCACCGGGAGACCTGGAAGCTATGAGCCCGCGTTGGTCTCCACACTATAAATACAGAGGTACTGACATTGTTCAAAGAATAAGGATAGTATGGGCCAGGGCTCAGAATCTTAGTAGCGGCTCCAGCATGTGCATGCACAGGTAGGGGGTGAGTGAGCCAATGGAAATATAAATGTAGCTGTCGACTTCACTGAGATCTAACTCCCGTAGCTTCTGTGTTCCATTTCCCTCACGTGTAAATTTTAGAAAGATGAGAAATTAAGAACCAAAGACTGATCTCCCACTTTCCTTCCTTGTCCAATTTGACTGAACCCAGGGCCTCTGCACTGAGCTCCACCCCCTGCCCTTTTTAGTTTTTATTTTGAGACAGAGTCTTGCTAAGTTGCCCAGACTGGACTTGAACTTGTGATCTCCTGTCTCAGCCTCCTGAGTGGTATTTTTTCCTTAAATGATGCTTTTCTGTTGTTGACTTTTTGAGACGGGAGTCTTACTATGTAGCGCAGGCTGGCCTTGAGCTCACAACTATGAACTATGAGTTCATGAACAGCCTCCTGCCTCGGCCTCTCAAGTACTTGGTTTTTTTTGTTTTGTTTTGTTTTGTTTTTTTGTCTTTTTAAGACAGGGTCTCACTATGCAGTTCAGGCTGGCCTTAAAACTCACTTTGTACCTCAGGCTGGTCTTGAACTTACAACAATCCTCCTGCCTCAGCCTCTCAAGTGCTGGGATTACAGGCCTGCGCCACCACGCTGGGCTCAAGTCCTTGGAAAACAGCTGTGTGCCCCCCATGCCTGCTGCAGCGGTGCAGTTTTATTTATTTATTTATTTTTATTTATTTAATTTTTTTTTTTTTTGCAGAACCCGGGATTGAACTTAGGCCCTTGGGTTTGCCAGAGAAGCGCTTATACCACTGAGCCCCAGTGGTGCACTTTTAAATGCCACCTCTACATTGCTGTCCTTCAGTGGCCCTTGGCCTGGATGGGAGGAGGGGACAGGATCCAAAGAAGAGAGGCTGAGGTCATTCAGAGAGATCTTGAGGATCCGCAGGAGCCGGAGCGGGACTTGGGGGTGGGGGTGGGATTGGGGGGACAGCAGCGGCAGCCGGCGTCTTCCTCCCCAAGCAAGAAAAAGGGCACTGCGAAGCCGCACCAGAGGGCGCAGGGAATAGCAGCTGCGGTGTGTGACTTGGATGCCCTGGGCCGAGTTCCCTGACTGCCCGGAGCAGGGAGGAGCAGGATGGGCTGGGCGAGGCTGGAGTTCCCACGGCAAGGCCCCGCGCAGCTGCGTCAGCAGGCAGCTGGAGCGAGGTCAGGCGAAGGTGGAGAAGAAATACGGCCCGGGGCTGGCGTCCAGCTGCAGGTCCCGTCCTTTTCCCAGCCGCCCTGTGACTGTCCTGCCCGTGGGTTACAGTTCTCTGGCTGTTGACTTAAAAGCACAACCTAGCTCATGACGCGCGCGAAGCCAGAGCCAGCCAGCGATATCTCGGCCCGCCCTAATCCGATGCCCTTCTCTGTCTCCAGGCCAGCTGCGGAGGGCGACAAGGGCGGCAGTTGCCCTGGTGCCCAGGCAGCTCTGGCTTGGCCCTCGTGACCCTCCTGTGGCCTTGTCTGACCGAGGAGCAGAGCTCAGGACACCTGTGGGGTTGCACACACAGCACCCCAAGTCCTGCGAGCAGAGACTCCCATCTTTTCAGGCTGGGAGGGGCTTTGTTTTCATTACTGGGGATGGAACCCAGGGCCTTGCACTTGCTATGCAAGCGCTCACCTGTGAGCCACGCCCCCAGCCCTTTGTAGTTTTTATTTTGAGAGAGTGTCTCACTAAGTCCAGGCAGGTCTCCAGTTTGGGATCTTCCCGCCTCAGCCTCCCAAGTAACCGGGATTACAGGTGAGCACCATTACACCCTGCCTGTGAGTGCAGATGTGGTCTTGTTGACAAGCACCCATCCTGGGCTGTGCAGTGGGATGGTAGCTTTCAGGCTGTAGTTGTGCCTGAAGTCTGGTCAGGCCACGGACCATCCATTCCCGGGTTGTGGAGTGTGGGTGCCACAAAGGAGTGGGGTTTTGGTCTACGTCATTTGAGAGGATCGTGTGGGTTTTGTCCTTTACTCTCTTGTTGTGCTGTGTGCTGCAGTTTAGATCTAAATCGTGAAGCTGGACATGGTGGCACACTCCTGTGATCCCAGTGCTGGGCAGGCCGAGGCAGAAGGATCGCTGCAAGTCTGAGGCCAGCCGGGGTCACCCAGTAAGACCCTACCTCAGAAAACCAAGATCAAAGCCAGGGCCCTGTGGGCGTTGGACAAGGGCTCACACTGAGCCACGCGCTTGCCTTAGACTGTCCCCCCCCCCCCCCGTTGAATTCCTGTCCCCAGGGGCGCAAGTGCATGGGAGGTGCGTCAGCCTTCTTTTCTCCCCTGGGACCGAATTGCTTGCCATGCACAACCGGAAGAGTTGATTTGGGCTCCTGGGGCCTGAGGTTTCCCTCCTGGTCAGCAGCTGCAGGGCAGAAGCGTCTGGGCAAAAAGGTGGCACTGGGGGGGCAGTTCTCACACCAGGGCTCTTGGGAAGCAGAGGGGCAGGAAGAGCCACACAGAAAGATGCCCCTCCACAGGCCCCAGGTCCCCCACAGATGTCCATGGCCACCTCCTGCCTCCTGCCAGCACGGCTAGAAACTTGTCACTGCACAAATCTATGAGAACAGCACCTCCTGACCCTATAGGATCCCGCCATGGGACGTAGGAGGCTGGGGAGTACTGTAGGCAATTAGGTTTGGCCAAGCTTCTGAGGCTGAACCCCAGGATGAGATCAGCATCCTCAGAAGAAGAGACCAGAGTGCTCTAGGCCATGGGAAGATGTGGCATGAGGGTGGCCATCTAGAGGCCAGGCAGAGTCCCCACTCCCACCCCTACCTGCTGGGCTCCTCGAGCTCAGACTTCTGACCTACAGAACTGAGAGAAATGAAGGTCTGAGCTGGGTGTATTGGTATGCAGCTTTTGCCCCAGCACTCTGGAAGGCTGAGACAGGATGATTTCAAGTTCTATCCCAGCCTGGGCATCTTAGTGAGACTCTGTCTCAAAAAAATATGAGACCTCAATGTAAAGGTCCCAGGTTCAGTCCCCAGTGTTGAAGGGAAGGAGGGGAAGAGAACAACAGGGGAGGGGAGAAAGGAGTCCGTTGTTGATATGTGGGACAAGGCAGAAGATTCTGCAACAGTCCCAGCCCCAGCTGGTCGTCGGATCTCTGACAAAGGAGGCAAAAGTGCACATGGAGAGAGAGGGGGGCCGGGAGATGGCTCAGTGGACTTTCTAAGCAGAACCCCTTATGCCATTAAGGATCCACTAACAGAATCATATCCAGTGCAAAGGTCTCTGCCCAGGGAAGGATCGAGAGGAAGAGACGGCCTGCTGAGTGGGGGGATTGCCAGCTCCTTCTCTGCTAGAGGGCCAGAATTTACAAAGAACTCAAAGTCAGGACCAAATAAATAAGACCACATAAGAAAAAAAAAATATATAGGCAAATGGAAAAAAAAAAAAAAAAAGCAACTGAAATGAATAAACATTTCTCAGAAGAGGAAGTACCATGGTCATAAATAGAAAAAAAAAAAGCTCAACATCACTGTCCATTCGAGAAATGAAAATTATTAAAACAGCCCTGAGATTCCAGCTCACACCAGAAAGAACAGCCCTCACCCAGAAATCAAGTAATAACAAGTGCTGGCGAAGCTGAAGCTGTGGAGGCAAAGGCACCTCTTTGCCTTGCCAGCGGGAATGTGAACTAGCACAACCACTGTGGAAGTCGGAATGGAGTCTCCTCAGAAGACTAGAACTAGGAGATCCATTTGACCCTGCCATTCCCCATCTAGGTGTCTTCCCCAGAATCAGCACACCGCCGCGGCTCGTGCGTAGCTAGGCACAGAGCGGCAGAGCTCGTAACAGCTAACTCTCGGGAGTGGCCCCGAGTCCTTCAGCGTTCGAAGGGGTCAAAAATAGATGGTATTATACGCAGAGTAAGCCTGAGTCATCTGTAGGGGAAAAAGGAGGTACCTGGAGACCATTACCTTAAATACGTGGGGTGCTCGGGTTTCAGTGTCACATGGTTTCTCGTAGATAAGAGGCTCAATGCAGAAGTGATTTTTTTTTTTTTTTTTTTTTTTTTTTTTTGGCAGAACCAGGGATTGAACTCAGACCCTCGTGCTTGCCAGGGAAGCGCTTATACCACTGAACCATCTCCCCAGCCTTGCAAAAGTGATTTTTAAAACAAAATAAAAGCCATGCCATAGGAAACTGGGGGCCTTCTGCACAGGCAAGGGAAGGGCCTGAGTTCAATCCCTGGTTCCAAAAAAAAAGCTCAAGGGATTGAGTAAAAAAAATTAAGAAGTAGAACCATCTGCTGTTTATGCCACACTGCCGATGGCATTCTATGCTTGCAGCCGAACCAGCAGGGACAGCTCTAGTTAATAGTGGTGATATTAACCATGATTATGCAGCCTGTCACCCTTGAGCACACGCAAGGCAAAACTCTCCAGGACCTCCTGTCTGGCTTTTTTGCAACTTCCTGTGAAGCTATAATTATTTCAAAATACAACTTTTTTTTTTTTTTTTTGCAAGCAGAAATTAAAAACAAAAGGTACTTTGGGGTGTTCCAGAGGACTGTGAGAGTCCCTGCCTGAAGCCAACAGGAGGGGTGGCCCCGGCAGCAGAGGTGGCCTGGGACGGGGGCCTAAGGCCGCGTGCGGCAGAGGCCAACTCCAGAGCATTCCTGCTCAGTCCCTGGCAGGTGGGTGAGCACACCTGTGACTGCCAGGCACCTGGAGGGTCCTCCTCCACTGGCAGCCATATTCCCAGAAAATGGGGTAAGTTTAGGGGGTACCATCAGCACCCCCTTCCTACTGAGATACACCCAAAGCCCCCTTAAAATTGTGAGATAGGGTCTTGCTAAGTTGCCCAGGCTGTCCTTGAACTCGCAGTCCTCCTGCCTCAGCCTCCCAGAGTGCTGGGATGACAGGTGTGTGCTGCCCTGCTTAGCTACACCAGAACTTCTTGCTCTTGTCTAACCGTAGCACAGTCCCCCCGGTCAGCCCGTCCCTGCATCCCCTGCCTTCTGTGCCCCACCGTCGGTAGCCACCGTCCAGCTCCTCGCAGATCCATGAGGTTAGGGCTCTGTGTTCTCCATCCTGGTAGGCATGAGGTCCTGCAGTCTCCTGCTTTCCGTGCCTAGCTTGTTTCCTTCAACGTGCTGTCTGCCAGCTCTACTCACGTTATTGCAAGTGAGAGGGTTTCAGTCTTTTTATGGCTGAATAGTACTCTGTCAAGTTTGTTTATTTATTTATTTACTTTTGTCTTTTTGAGACAGGGTCTCACTATGCAGTTCAGGCTGGCCTTAAGCTCACTTTGTAGCTCAGGCTGGTCTCGAACTCACAACAATCCTCCTGCCTCAGCCTCCCTAGTGCTGGGATTACAGGCATGCGCCACCACGCCCGGTCTTTTTTTTCCGTCTTTTTGAGACAGGGTCTCTCACTATGCAGTTCAGGCTGGCCTTAAGCTCACTTTGTAGCTCAGGCTGCTCTCAAACTCACAACAATCCTCCTGCCTCAGCCTCCCGAGTGCTGGGATTACAGGCCTGACCACCACGCCAGCCCCATCAAGTTTATGTGCGGCACAGCGTTTATCCACTTAGCCACCAAGGATCACTAGGGAGAAGGACCCAGGCCCACACCTTTTCATGATACCCAGCAAGGGACCTCGGGTTAGTTATTTGGAAAACATACATCTTATCTGTGTTCTCAGCAGGTAACAGAACACACTCCTGAGGGGCAGGTGGTGTGACCAGGGGACCCAGCTTCCTGGACTGGCCTCTCTCTCGCTCCCCTCTCTCTGCATGGATGTCATCATGGGTGGTCTCACTGTGAGTGGTGTCATAGGGCCTAACAGGGCAGGTGATGGGGTGTGGGACTCATGGGGTCCATGGGTTCCCCAGACCTAGAAGCTCTCAACTGGGGAGCTGACTACCCCCAGAGGAGCCTGGATGGCCCTGGGGACATCTGTGTCTGTCACCTTGGGAAGCTCCTTGGGTGGAGCAGGTAGAGGCCTGAACATAGTGCCTGCAGGGCCCAGGTCACCTCTGAGCTCCCAGGGTATAGAGAGAGCTGAGTGGGCAGACAAGGAAAGGGTGGAGCTCAGTTTCTGTGCCCCTCTCAGGGCCTGAGAGCCTGAAGCCCCAGCTTGCCCTTCTCTCCTGCAGCAACAGGCAGTGGTCTCCTCGCGTTGCTCCGTGAGGCCCAGGCTGGCTGCCCTCTGCACCTGGCGGCTAGCAGGTGCCTGGGACCCCTCCTCCCTGCCTTTCCAGGGCAGTGTTAGACCTGACCACTGGGGGGGGATCCTTCCCAAGCTCTGCAGCTGGGATTCTCACCAGAGGAGCAGTGGAGGGGCTGTCTGTCCATCTGTCTGTCTGCCTCACTTCCCAGGCAGAGACTGGGCACAGGCAGGGGAGGAGGAGCCAAGAGACAGGAGAGATCTGGTCAGGAGCTCAGATGATTTGGCCTGAGCAGCGATTCTTGTTTGGTCATTTGAGAGAGGCCCCTGTGTCATGCTGGCTGGCCTTGACCTCACCATGGAGCCCCCACGGGCTTGGGGCTCATGTCGATCCTCCTGCCTCAGCCTCCTGAGTGCTGGGATGACAGGAGCATGCCACCCGCCTGGCTTCCAAGCACAGATTCTACATCTGGCTCTCAGGAAGCGTCCACATGTGTCTCTGGCTGTGACACTGCACCAAGCAAAGCCTCCTGACCCGATGTCCCCAGGGAATACTGGGCTAGATCTGGGGACATCGTGACGGTCACCACTGAAGATGCAAGGCCCTGTCTCAAAATAAAACATAGGGTCAGCTTTAGCTCAACCGGTTTTTTTTTTTTTTTTTTTTTTTCCCAGCACCAGGGATTGAACTCAGGACCTTGCACTTGCCAGGGGAAGTGCTTATTCCACTGAGCCGTCTCCCCAGCCCCTTACACTGCACTTTATGACAATCAAAATAAAAACAGCTGGAGGCATCACTTAATGCTTCCAGCCCCAGGATAGCAAAAACAAAGAAAGGTACAGAGGCCTTCATGGCCAGCAGGTGGACAGGAGCCGAGCTGGGACCCAGAGTCTCCCAAGCCCCTCCAAACGCCAGCCCCACCCCCACCCCTGCCGCCCTCCCCTTTCTCACCCCTCCTGCCTTTTTTATGAGCCGCTGAACAGCTGTGAAAGTCATCAGGAGCCACAACAGTCACCAGGAGGGTGGGAACCCGACCAGGCACCTGCACCAACAGGGCCCTCAAAGCTGGGGGACCCAGCCCCACACCTGGTGCCCCCCTGGTCACATGCAGGGCTCTTAGCCCCCAGGCCTGGCCGGCCCTGGCTCTGCCATCTGTAAAGGGCACCGAAGGTTAGGTTTTGAGAAAATCAAAAGTTTATTAAAGCTTCTGTTTATAAATGGAGTACAGGCACCTTGTTGTAAAAGATTTAGGCCCTGACTGCTGTGTATACACCTGTGACCCCAGGTACTCAGGAGACTGAGGCAGGAGGGTCGCCTGGGCACAGAGCAAGGCAGCGTCAGACGTCCTACCCTCTCTTCCATAGGGTTTCAAAGTCAGCGGAAAGATTCAGAAATGGCAGTGTGCCAAGGTTTATAATCCTGCCATTTGCTTTGTTCTCTGTTTCCGTCCCTTGATGATGAGGGTGATGGTGTATCTGGTACAGGGTCTCACTACGCAGCTCGGACTCACAGCGATCCTCCTGTTTCCAGCCTCCCCAGGCCTGGGATTACAGGCGTGTGCCACCATGCGCGGTTCTTGGTGGCCAGCTCAGCGCGCCCAGGGGTGGGGCCAGCAGAGCATGTGGTGCGGGGGACCGAAGCCCAGGCACTGTGCTGGCCTAAGCAGGCGTTTAGTCCGGAGCTATCCCGCTGGTCCTGTATCTTGGTTATTTGATGTGTGTATGACATGCGCATGTGTGTATGTGAAGGTGTTCTCTTATATCCCATGGTCCGATGTAATGATTTGCAGGAGAGTCTGCAAATTACGGGCTACACAGTGAGTTCAAGGCCAGGCCCTGTTTCACATAAGCAAAAGCAAAACAGTGCCTTAGAAGCTGCCTTCGCTGCCATCCTGCTGAAGCCTACGGCTCTCTCACATCCGTTTCTTTTTTTATCCACTGATGTGTTTTTTCTAGTCCATGATCTTACCCAGGATCCCACACTTACTAAGCTGATTTCTCACCTTTTATTGATTTGTTGGAGATATTTACATATTAAGGACTTCAGCGTTTTTGTCTCTCAGGCCCACAGATGGCAAGGCATTTCCTGGTATGCGTTTTCACTTGGGTGGTAACCTGGATTCCCTAAACTCAAGCTGTCATCCTGGCACATGGGGGTGGCCCGGAATGAGGTGGGGATTGTGGATCACGGGAAGAACACGGGCACCCAGCCTCTCCCAGGACACGAGGCCCAGTAAGCACTTCCCACACTACCCCTGTCCACCGCCTCTGGACCTTCCCTCTTCCTCAGCCATAAGTTGCCCAGTGACAGTCTCGGAAGCTGTGCCACCCTCAGCAGAGCCCGCTCCATATCTCCTGTCAGGGTGCAGCCCTGCTCCTGTGGCTTTGAGTGATCCAGTGTGAGGCCCAGCCGGGGTTCATGTTGGGAAGAGAGTGTCACATGGTCCCCACCCTTAGCTGTCACCAAGTAGGGTGCAGGAAAGCTGTCCCCACAGAACAGGATGTTAAGCTACATAGTGACCAGTGGGGTCCAGCTCTGCTGCTGTTTTGGGGGACCATTGGGGACCCTGAGAGACCCCATATCCTACCCTATGGCTCAGGCTGGGCCTCACCCCTATAATGAGAGAACTCAGAGGCTCAGCCACTGCCCCCCTGGAGCCCTCTTGGGCTGTTTCACAGGATAGAATCAGTTGTCACCTCACTTGTCACCTGGGCCAGACCGTTTTGTCCTTAAGAAACTCTGTGGGGGCAGGGAGGAGAAAGGTCCTTCCGGGCTGGGCCCGTGGCTGGCACTGGTAGGGCAGGGACAGAGAGGGCTTCTGTACATTAGGGCCACATGTTTCTGGTGGCCTGACCTAGGGGCCGGGTGGGGGCAAAAGGTGAGCCGTAGGGTGGCATCATGTGTCCCCACCTCTCTTCAAGGAGCAACAAAGGAAGAGACAGTCACTGATGGCCGCTTTGGCTGCCACGTGCCTCGCCATCGCTCTGCTCTGTGGGCTCTGGGTGCAGGGAGTCTGGTGGGGTCTGCAGGGGCCAGGACGAGCGCAGCTGGGGTGGGAAGGTCTGGGGTGAGGTGGCAGGGGTAGGCACATGGCCCAGCGTAGACCCTGACCCCAGACTTCCAGGCTCCTAGACTGAGAAGGGACAAACATCTATGGTTTCAAGGACCACCCCACCCCTCTTAGTGGCAACAGCCCAGGGACACAGAGCTACCAAGAAACTGAGTGATCCTGCCTGTCATTTGCATGGAGAGCCAAAAGGCACCTGCCTGTAGGGACACTGGGCCCCCACCCCACCTGCTCCCCAGGGAATCCCTGCCCAGCAGCAGCTTGACCTGCTGTGTCCCCAGGAGGGTGATGGGCAGGCAAAGTGCGGGGGCCCCAGTGGGTGGTGGCCATCCCCACTGTCCCCCACCCCGTTCTTGTGCATCCTGTGACCTCGGCCGTGCACCTGCGCCCTACCAGGTAGGAGTCGGGCGGCCCGATCACGCACCACCCTCCTACCCACCACGGTGCCTCTGAGCTGAGGACACAGAGACCACAGCAGGGCCGGCCTGGCTGGGTGTGGCCCCCGCTGGGTGCGACTGTGACATTTCCGGGCAGCTGAGCCTCACAAGCTGCAGGAGGTGCCCCAGGTCTGGCCCTGTGTGGACAGGAACATGAGTTGACTGGGGACACGGGGACCCTCCGGTGCTGGTGCTGGCTGAGGGGAGCGATTTGCATTCCTGGGATATTTTTCCGTTGAACCACGGCTCCGCCTCCAGGCAGTTTCCTGACTTCTCCCGGCCTAGGACCCTGGCTCAGGGCCAGGACTGTGGTTTTCCATGCAGGAGGTCAGGCTGGGATCCCAGTCTTCTTCATGACCCAGAAAGCCCAGAGACAAGGGTTCGAGGTGCTGTGCCTCTCCGAGCCATGTGGCCTCCAAGTCCTTCTGCAGGAGGTACACACACACACACACACACACACACACACACAGGGCTGGGGTTCCTGGCTGAGTTTCCAGGCCCAGAGCTGGAGGAGGCCACAGAGCAGCACCCTGCAGTACCCAGCATGCCCCCAGCGAGCGCCCAGCTGTGGTGCGCACGGTGCCCACAGAGAGTCAAGGCATGGAAGGATAGGGACAGCCAGAGGCGCTTTTCCTCAGGGTCCTGCAGGCTGGGTCTGGACAGTGCTGTGGCCACAGATCAAGCGATCTCAGGCACACACGGCTCACAGGTTCCCTTGGTCCCCTGAGCAGGAGTTCACTGCACACAGCTGGAGCACAGTGCTGAGAGGGCTTATGTATATTGACTCATCCCGCAAAGCTGTGGAGGAAGCATTCAGGGACGGGTTCAGCCAAATAGAAAAACAGTGTGGTGGCCCACTCCTGTCACCCGGCACTCTAGGAGGCTGAGGCAGGAGGGTCAAAAGTTGAAACGCAGCCTGGACAACCCTGGGATTTAGTGAGACCCAGTCTCAAAGTAAAAAGTAAATACAACCCCGTATCACACCCAGAATACCTGACCAGTTGCTGAGCACCTCCCTCCAGCTCTGCATCCACAATGGACCGCTGCTACCCCAGTCAGGCCCCAGCAGCAGAGCTGTCAAGATCTGAGAGGGGCTGGGGTAGGATTGGAGCCCAGGCCAGGGTCAAATGGGGCGAGGGTGGCAGACCCAGTGTGCCCGGCAAGTATTGGCTGGAGACCTGAGGCGAGGCTCAGACCCGGGCCTGCAGCTGAGATGGCCTTTTCTGTCTGTTCACCTTTTTTTTTTTTTTTTAGGACAGAATCTCGCTATAGAGTTGACCTCAGACTCACAGACACCCTCCCACCTCAGCCTCCTGCGTGCTGACTTTACCGGCTGGGTCAGGCGTAGGACATTCTAGTTAGCAGGAACTTGGTGAGACTCTTGCTTCCTGCAAGCCGACAGGCCCACGTCCTCCCTGATGGAGCCTGAGAGTCCTCAGCCCCCAGCCAGCAGGGACAGAAGGACCTGGTCCTGCAACCCCAGGGAGGGGAGGTCTCCCTGACCCATGGGAAGCCTGGGTCCCGGGGAAGATCCAGTGTAAGAGAGGACCTCTCTGCCTTGTGCCCTCTCTGCCTGCCCCCCTGGAGGGCCCTTGTCCCCATCCTGCTGATGAAATTCCAAGGTTTAGTCAAGCTCCGTAGCAGGAGGGCCCCCGTGACTGACACAAAGGGAAATTACAGCCAAACCCACTTCCCAGCTCCTGGCCCTCCAGATGTGTGAGGACCCTGCAGCTGCAGGGCCTGCCGCACACCCCTGCAGGCCTGTCCTCCTGGGCGTGGCACATGACCTGCGCAGGGTGCAGCCAGGCGATTCCCACCCCCACCCCCACCCTAGCCCGGGGCGGCAGCAAGGGTTAGGGCGCGCTGGCTGTTGTCACCGCCTGGCTGCACGACAGCATTTTACAGTCATCGTCACCCAAAGGCGCCTGCTGCCACTACCAGGAGCTGGGAAATTCGGTCTCAGGGTCCCATGGCGCCGGATCTTGGCTACAGGAGCTCATGTGTGCGTGACATGTGTCTACATGTCTCCATGTGCACGTGGGAGCTAGCGTCCTGCTTCTGCTGTATCCACAGCCTGGCTTTCCAGCCCAGCCCCAGACAGTCCCAAAAGGCAGCTGAAAACAAAGACGCCAGCGACTGTTTCTTCCCTGGATGCAACTTAGGTCTTTGCACAGAGCTACAAGCCCAGCCCTTATTATTTTTTATTTTGAGACAGGATCTCACTGAGCTGCTGAGTTATCCCAACTTGGCTAGAACCTGAGACTCTTCTGCCTCAGCCTCTCAGAGTGCTGGGATGACAGGCATGCACTACTGCACCCAACGAAACAAATTACATTTTTAAAAGTAAAGACAAGAGGAGGCCAGGGAGATAGCTCAGTAGAATAAGTGCCTGCCTGGCAAGTGCGGGGTCCTGAGTTCAATCCCCAGTAATGCAAATATATATATATATAACTAAAGACAAGAAAGGAGAGACTGTGAAGTCCTGCTGCAGCCAGGCCCTCAATCCCAGCAGGGGGGAAACTGAGGCAGAAGGATTGCTTTAAGTTGGAGACCAGCCCGGGCTACATAACGAGTTCAGGGGCAGCCTCAGCTATACAGCAAAACCCTGTGTGTCTGGAAAAAAAAAAGGCCCAGCCCCAGCTCTTGTCTCTTCTCCTAGGGACAAGCGTGTGCCACTGGCCATGCTGTCTGGAGGAGCGGCACAAGGGCAGTGCAGGACCCTGCCCCCGCGGTGGGGGAGGAGCCCAGGCTCCCATTGGACCGCCACACGCCTGCGTGGATGCTGCGTGAATGCTGCCGCGAGCAGCAGCGGGCTTCCACCTCCGGGCCACGTTTACGCTGCGCCCTTCCAGGGCCTTTTCCACACTGTACTTGCGCGGTTGCACAAGGCGAGTGAGTGTCAATCAGCCACACTGAGGTCATTCTCTGCTGGGGACACAGAGGGACTTGTTGAGGGACGTGCAGTTGTGAAGACTTCGGACCCAGATGGGGCTCCACAGCCTCCAATAACCCCCCCTCCCACCATGTCCCCTATGAGAGCAGAAAGGGGATGGACGAAGGGCCTGGGCTCTGTGGCCATGTGACTCTTTGTAATAAAGAACCATCTTCCTTTTGACCAGCATAATCCTGCCCTCCACCCAGGAGGATGGACAGCACCTCGCCCTTTTCACCACTCCATAATATTCCGCTGAGACTAATGTTCAGGGCTTTGTGGAACTGTGTTGGAGCAATGTTCTAAAACTACTTGCCTTGGCCCACCTGGTAATCAGCAGGTGTGATGCCAGCTTAGAGCCCCACCGGCAGCTGGGCAAGGTAGTGTACACCTGTGGGAGGCTGAGGCCAGAGGATCAAAATTCAAGCTCAGCCTGGGCAATTTAATGACCTACCAAAATTCTGCTTTGGGGCGGGGGAGATAGCTCAGCAGAATAAGTGCTTTCCTGGAAAGCACAAGAGCCTGAGCTCAATCCCCGGTTGCGCAAAAAAAAAAAAAAAAATCTCTGCCTCAAAATCTAATAAAATCTGCCGTGTTGGCCCCGCCCACAGGGCATGGTGGTGCAGGCCTGTAATCCTAGCATTTGGGAGGCTGAAAACAGGAGGATCACTACTAGTCCAGCCTACATAGTAGACCCTGTAGACCCTGTCCTAAACACAAAAACAAAACAAAACAAACCCACAGGGGGTGGCGCTTGTGTCCAGAGCCACAGCACGCCGCCCCAGAGTCACCGGCTGAGCACTGACAGAAGAGGACTCTGAGGGATGCTCTTTGGCCACCCGTAACTGACAAGCACTCTCCCTTCAGCTGAAATTTACCCAGTGCAAAATGAACTGGCACTAGGTGCCACAGCACTCACCTGTCATTGCAGCTCCTTGGGAGGCTGAGGCAGGAGGGTCCCAAGTTCAAGGCCAGCCTCGGCAACTTAGCAACTTCAGGAGACTCTGTCTCAAAAAATTAAAAATAACCACGAGACAGGCCCCAGAGGGCGAGCTATCATCCCCGTCCTGCTAACGCCCCTCTTACTGCCTGCCCCCCGCTTGGCACCCAGATATCACCCAGGTTCCTTCCAGTGCGTGTTTCTCGAAGTCACTGTTCCGGCTGCGAGTGGCTGAGGGATTCCAGCCTCGCTGCACGGGGCGGGGCAGGCAGATGACGGACGTGAGCATTTCTCCCTGATAGCCACACCTGCAACCCTGTGGTCGGACCCTGTGAGCTTCTAAGAAGTGACCGAGGCAGCCCTGCGGCAGGGTGTGGAGGACACAGGCTGTGGCCAGGACACGTGTGGCTGTCACCGGTGGCACAGAGCGGGTGGAGGTCAGGGGGACACTCTGCCCCCTCAGCACCACCACGGGCCCATCATGGTAGAGCTGCCCATCATGGCCAGCGGGGCCACGTGGCTGCTGCCTGAACCTTTACTGCTCCAGGCCTTGATGGAGCACTGGAGGACGCACCAGGTGGCTCCTAGCTGGATTGAAAAATAAGTAGACCCCTGCTTCTTTGTTCTTCCCCACCCCAGCCCCCCTAGATGCAGAGGCCAGCGAAAGGGGAAGTGGCACACACACGTCCACACACATGTCCCCATCCTGTCCTGCACACAGCCAAGCACACAGGATTCTGGGATTTTCTTCCTTTTCATTTAGGGGTGAGTGGAAAAGAGCAGGGAGCCCCAGGTGCAAGGGCACATGCCATCATCTCAGTGCTCTGGGAGGCTGAGGCAGGAGGATCGCCAGTTTGAGCCCTAAGACCCTGTCTCAGAAAATACAAAGGGCTGGGGTGTAGCTCGGTGGTGGAGCACCCCCAGGTTTGATCCCCAGTGCTAGCAAAACAAGAGTCAGAAGCTACGTGAAGTTCCCACCACAGGCCACTGCTGAATGATGTAAGCTGAGTGGATCTGTTAAGTGCCAAGTGCAGGCAGGAAATGCGCGTCACTGTGAGGCCTCTGGGGTGGGACCCCAGGACAGCACACACATGCTTGTGACATCCAAAAGAGGCAGGCAGCTTCTCTTTTGCAGGGCGGCTAGAAAATAGATCCCAAAGCTTCTCACAGAGCTCCATTCCCAGCCCATTTAATTTTAAGACACTGTCTCACCAAGTTGCTCAGCCTGGGCGTCCACTTGGCAATCCTCCTGCCTCAGCCTCCAGAGTGCTGGGATGACACTTGGCTCTAACACACCTGGCTGAGGTGTGGAGTTTCACACCTTCGCTAGGACACCAGGTCGTCCTGGTCTTGGCACTCAGGGCCTTACTTCCCTGGCCATGCTGGCATGAGTGGCGGCCACCACTGCGAGAGCTCCCGGTCTGCAGCAGCCGGAGGCCAGGGCCGGTGCTCAGCAGCCTGCAGTATGCAGGATGCCGCCAGTGCATGACCAGCCCTGCAGAAGGAGGACCCTGGGCCACCCCCAGCCCTGTCCTCCCGTGCTGGGCCTGAGCCCCACTGGACCCGGGCCTCTTTGGCCTCTGCTGCCAGCTGAAGCCCAGAGCCGTCCAGAAAGTACCAGGCCAGGCGGGGGCCTCCTTTTGTGTAGCTGGAAAAGCCCTCTCCATATGTGGAACAGTAAACATCTGTAAAGGAAGAGGGGCTGTGCTGCTCATGGAGACCACAGGGACCTCTGGGCCACCGGGAAGCAGCCAGGCCATGTGAGCTTGGCCACCGGGGCTGCGCAGGAAGTCGGCGGGGCGGGGCGGGGCCAGACTGACCTTAGGGGCATCGTCCATGCCGAGAGCGAGAGCGCGAAGGGAGCCTGGCCGTGGCCTCCATTGCCCTGCGGCCTCTCTGCCCAGAGCCAGGAGGCCACGTGGGCCTGCACACGGTGCCCCGGCCTCTGCCTGTACCTGTCACCCCTCCCTCCAGGATTCATGACTTTGCCCCAACTCCGCAGTTTCCACCTCTCCCCTGGCCCCAGCATGCAGCCCGCAGAGAACTAGAAAGCAGGGGTGGAAAAGCACCCAAATGTGACCGGACGGCTCTGTTCCGGACTATTTTGTTTTTCTTCTACTGGAATGGGCTGATGCTGCGGACTCTGAGCACGTGTTAGGGGCCCCAGAACCTGAAGTGGAATAATACAAGTTTTAGAAGACAATTTAGCCTTTCTGTTCCCCCCCCCCCTTTTTTTTTTCAGAACCAAGGATTGAACTCAGGCCCTTGCACTTGCCAGGCAAGTGCTTATTCTACTGAGCCATCTCCCTGGTCCCCTCTTTCCCTATTCTGGAAAAAAAAAAAGGCCAATATTCCAAATGGAGCAGGTATAAATAATAAGATAAAAATAAATATAAAAATTTAAAAAGCAAAAAGAATGCTGGACTGTGCGTTACCCAACACGTGTAATCTCACCATCCTGGAAGCTGATGCAGGAGGGTTACTTTGAAGGCAGCTGAGGCTACAGAGTGAGACTCCATCTCAAACAAACAAACCAATAAAATCCAGCCAGGTTGTGGTGGTGCAGGCCTGTGATCCCAGCACTCTGGGAGGCTGAGGCAGGAGGACCCAAAGTCTGAGCCCAGTCTTGGACAATTTAGCAAAATCTACTTGCGAATTTAAAAATGTAAATGTATTTCAGTGTGACGGCCCTGGTTTAAATAACAACAACAGCAGTAGCAGCAATAATAATAATAATAAAGTTGCTTCTCCCACATGTTGAAGAACAGCTAAAGTAAGCCGGGCGTGGTGGCACATGCTTGTAATCCCAGCACTCGGGAGGCTGAGGCAGGAGGATTGTTGTGAGTTCGAGACCAGCCTGAGCTACAAAGTGAGCTTAAAGCCAGCCTGAACTGCATAGCGAGACCCTGTCTCAAAAAGACAAAAAAAAAAAAAAAAAAAAAAAAAAAAAAAAAAAAGAACAGCTAAAGCTAGGTCTGTGTCTGATTTGACTTCCCTGCTCTCTCTGTCTGTCTCTCTGTCTGTCTGTCTCTCTCTCTCTCCAGCAGGACATAAGGCAGCACTTTTGGGAAAACAAAGGTATGTCACTTTTTTTTTTCTTCCATCAGCTTATCCTCCTTTGTTTTGTAGAAAACAGGAAATAAATAAGCCACAGTATCTTTATTTTTCCGGTGCTGACCAGGAGCCCGAGGTCTGCACGTGCTGGGGGAGACCCATGGGGAGGGTATGTCCCCCTAAACACACGCTGGGTTCAGAACCCAGAGCTGACACCTGTGTACCGGCTCCAGCCTCTGGAGGGATCCCTGTCACTTTCTGTAATGAACATGACCCTGACCACTTGGGAAGAATGTTGCGGAGATGAAACCAGAATGCAGCAGCAAAAAAAAAACCCCAAAAACTGTTGAACCAGTGCAGGCAGGGCACACCTGTGATCCTGGCACCCAGGAGGCTGAGGCAGGAGGAGCCTTGGAAGTTTGAGGTGAGCCTGGGCTACAAAGTAAGCTCAAGGCCAGCCTGACCTGTATAGCAGGCACCTGCCTCAAAAGACAAAAAAAAAAAAAAAAGAAAAAAAAAGGAGAGGGGAAAGAAACCACACAGCCCACACCTGACGTCTAAGTTTGCATCTCACAGTCATCTGTGTATTTCTAGAAATTTGCTGTCTCTTCCATGTCAGCTGCCCGCCTGGCACTTGCTTGGCGAAGCCATCCCTAGCATTCCGCTCAAACCCTCTTGATTTCTGTCAGGTCGGTAGTAATGCTTTCTCTTCATCTCTGACTTCAGGTTTTTGTAGCTTATCATCTTTAGGGTTTGGGGTTGTTTTTTTTTTTTTTTTTTTTTTTTTAAATCAGCATAGCTAAAGGTTATGAAGCTTTTCAAAGAACCAACTTTTGGTTTCTTATTTCTCTAGTCTCTATTTCATCTCATCGCCCGAGCTCATCTTTACCATTTCCTTCCTTTTTGTGTTTGAGTTTCAGTCGCCTGTCCTTCCCCAGTTCCTTCTGCATCCGCTGAGCCTGGGTTGGAGTTCTTTCCACCCTCCTCCCTGGGCCATCCTGGCTGCTGGACCTGCTCACATCAGGTTTACTTGCGCTTTCGTTTCTTGGGCTCAGAATATTTCTAACTTCCCATGTGATTTCTTGGACCCGCTAGTGGTACGAACGCTGTTTAATCTCTACCCACCTCCTGGTGGGCTTGGGAAGGAGGTCTGAGCCGGTCTGGGCTGTAAACCTGTCCCTGACCACGCTCGCCTCTCCTTCCTCCCCTCGCTGGCCAACAGCTGCAGCCAGCAGTGCCTGTGTGCAGGACTGGAGGGGACACTGTGTGGACACGTGGCCTGAGCCTGGGTCCTGTGGGGCTGGCAGGGTCCTGAACAGCAGGCCTGAAAGGGCTGGACACAGGAAGCTCCTATCTCCCAGAAACAAAACTACAAACTAGGTATGAGGGGGCCAGGGAGATGGCTCAGTGAAATAAGCGCTTCCCTGGGAAGCACAAGGGCCAGAGTTCAATCCCCAGTTCCACCACAAAGAAAGAAAAACTAGGCATGAGCCAGATGTAGTGGTTTATGCCTACTATCCTAGCACTAGGGAGGCTGAAGCAGGAGGATCCCTATGAGTTCAAGGCCAGGCTGAACTACATAGGGAGACCCTGTCTCACAAAAAAAAAAAAAAAATAACAAAACAATAACAAAAAACCCAGCCCTATTAGAATCTATCTTTAATTTTTCATTTTCATCTTTTTCTTTCTTTCTTTTTCTTCTTTTTTTTGAGTCAGGCTCTCACTGTGTAGCCCAGGCTGGCCTCACATGTGCAGCAACCCTCCTGCCTCAGCCTCTCCATGTTTAATTTTTTAAAAAACTTGATTTTTTTAAATTTTACATGGCTATTTTGCATTAATTAAGGATTTGTTTCATGGCTTCCATGGCCTTCACACTGATCTACCTCCCTGGTCCTTTGTACTTTAAATTTCAAGGCAGGGTCACCCTCAGTTGCCTGAGTGGGGTCCCCACTTTGTGTCCTGCTACCTCCGCCTTCCGGCACAGGGCGGTCCACCTTGCCAGGGTAACTGCACACAACAACAGGCTCTCCCAGTGGCAGAGCTGTCTATGGTCCCTTGAGCCATGGTGCTAAACGCTGCTGTCTCTTCCTGCCCTCCCAGCACCGCCCCCACACCTGCCCAGGGGACAGCTGTGGAGCCAGAAAGGGACTTCGCCCAGCCATGCAGCTGCCCCCAAGCCACAGAGCACCTTCTGTCCCCATCCTCTTACTTCTCCCTGGATAAGTTCCCTGCCCATCTTCTGCCCTGGGGCCAGGGCAAGTGTGGGGTTCCTGGGAGCCCCGCCTGGTCCTCCAGGGCACACACATGCTGTTGCTCACGCGTGCCCAGCCCCTGCCTCTGGGTTCAGGTGTCACCTGGCCTGGCCGGACTGCAGGCCGTGTGGGGCCTGAGAAGGGTTAGGCCTCCTACTGTCACACCTGCCTGCATGGTGTCGAAAACCCCAAGGATGACGTCAGCCACCTGCAGTCGGGCTGTCTAAGCTTTCTGACCAGGGCCCCAGGCCACCCCAGCCATCTGGCTGTCAGGACACTGCCCGCCTCCCCTCGGTGTCCCCACTGCCCGCCTCCTCCACCACACTCCCCGCCCGGGGCCCCTCAGCAAATGGTCCTTGGGTCCATGCTGCAGGCCAGGCCCCACCACTCTGCCTAGATTCATTCTCCCAGGAGCTCCCAGGTGCATATTTCATTGTCATTCTTTTATAGGTGGGGAGACTGAGGCTCTGACATGAAAAGACAGCGCAGGGTAGAGTTGGGTTGGAGCTCTGGGCTCTATATTGACAGGGTATCTTGGGATCCTTGGGTGCTCCAGCCATCTGCCCACCCTCTGGCCAAGACCCCCACAGCCCTCAAGAACCCTTGTCCCAGGCTGGGGGACAGTCCCAGCAGTGGGAGCTGGGTGAGAAGATTGTAGCGTGGTGTGCTTTAAAAAGAGGAGGCTGGCCAGATAGCTCAGTGGATTAAAGCGCCTGCTCAGGCAGTTGCAGGGGCATTCGTTGCCTGGCCTGCGGTGCGGGCCCTGCCCTCAGAGAACGCTGAGAGTCTGGCTGTGGTGTCTTGCACCTGTAATCCCAGTACTCAGGAGGCTGAGGCAGGAGGATCATTGTGAGTTCCAGACCAGCCTGGGCTACAAAGTAAAGCTCAAAGGCCAGCCTAAACTGCATAGTGAGACCCTGTCTCAAAAGACCAAAAACAAACAAACAAACAAACAAAAAAAAAAACACAAAGAGTGAAGAGGGACCTCTTGTCCAATGCTCACGACAGCCCCAAGGGGAAAACCAGGCATGGAGGCGGGGAGAGAGAGAACATGCGCCCAGCACAGTTCTCCCGCGCAGATGGCTGCTTGCAGAGGAGTGGCTGGAGCTTGTCTTCCCAGCAACCCAGGAGGCTGGGTCAGGAGGATCAAAAGTTCAAGGCCAGCCTGAACTATCAAGACTTTGACTCAAAATGAAACATAGAAAGCTCTACGCAAAGCCTGCTGGTTTCCACCCAGAAACAAAGGGAAAAAAGAAAAAGGGGAGGGAGAGAGGAAAAAGTGGTCCTCTGCTCCTCCTGCCGCCCCACACGCAGGCGAGGCGCCGCCGTGGCTAAACTGGTCACTCCGCAGCCCAACAGGCTGAGATACAGGGGTCCTCGGCTTTGGGGGCCCCTCAGAACTGCTTCCTCCATCCAGCCAGTGAAGGTCACAGGGGTGGGCGGGGCCAGGGGCCACTTGCGGCCCGAGCTCCTGGGAGCCCCCAAAGCCCCTAGGCCCCGCCCTTCATCCTCAGAGGCCCCTCCTGCAGGCTGGCCCAGCCCACAGGGCGCTGACCATGGAGCACCCGGGGCCTGCGTGCTGCCGTGCCTTCCCATGACAATTGCTGGCGACCTCTGCGCTTCCTGAGTGACCCAAACTCGGCTTCGTTTCCACATTAGCAAGAAAGGGCGTCATGGAATTTGGACGGGTGAGAAAAGGGGACAGCGGCCTGCACCAGGCCACGCGCTCCGGCACGTTGTCAGAGATCCCGTGACAGTTGTCAGAGCTCAGAGGCCACAGGGAGCCCAGGCGGACACACACAGAAGTCGTGTGCGTGGAGCGCTGGACACCAGGCCCGGCACCAGGCAGCTGTAGGGGGCCCTTTGGCCAAAAGTTCTGTGGAAAGAAGCAGAATTCCACAGGTGACTCCAGAATGCACACAGCCAGGGGATCTCTCTTTTTTTTTTTTTTTTTTTTTTTTTTTAAGACAGGGACCGACTGCATTGCTAGGTTACCCAGCCTGGACTCAAAGTTGAGCTCCTCCAGCCTCAGCCTCCTGACCGCAGGCCTACTGTGCCGGGCGGCAGCCACTGAGCCAGGTCTGAGGGCTCCACCCTCAGGCTGGTCCTGAGCAGCTGCAGAGGAACAGAGGCGGGGAGGGGCCGAAGATGCAGCATCCCCGGCTTTGCAGGTGGAGGAAGGAGCTGCAAGCCAAGGGCGGGGGATGCCACTAGGAGCCAAGAAGGGCCCCAGGTTTTCCCCAGAGCCTTGGAAGGGGCAGGCCTGCCACCTGCACCTGGACTCAGCCCCAGTCACTCTGTGATCGCTTTGTGATTTCTTATAGAACTCACAATATCACCACCACGCACTTGGGCTTCCCTGGAGGTCAGAGAAGCCCAGAAGGGGCTTTGGTATGGCCCAGAGGTGCAAAGTTGACTGTGACCAGCAGGTTCCCAGAAGGCATGACACATCTTTGTAAGACGTGTAGGAGTTTGTCCAGGTTAAGGTAGAGGCAAACTTGTCCCAGTGGAGGTGGGACAGCCCCAGAGAAGGCCCCCACCTCTTTCTACTCCTTCAGCTTCAGTCCTCACGTGGCAGTTGCATGCTCTGGAGGCTGGTGCTGCCCCTTTGCCCTGGCATAGGGCCAAGGTGACGGCACTTCCTCCTTGCCAGGAAGTGCAGAGCAGAAGTGGGGGTGGGTGGGGGGGCACCCTCCCTGCTCCGCCCCCGAGATTACAAACGCTCACATGACCGCGGTCACCCCCACCCCACCAGGGCCTGTGAGCCAGGAGGGAGGGGAGGCCGCCCCCGCCCGGGCTGAAGGACAGACAGCAGCCTCTTCTCCCACCCACCACGGCGACCAGCCTGCTTCGTCAGCCTCTGTCATCGAGGACCTGGGGGCAGAACAAGCTACCCCATTCTTGGGCTCCACGAGACTGCTTGGCCGGTCTGTTTGCCGCTCTCTCTCTCCCATGGGCACCTCATTCTTCCCTCCTTCAGCCCCTTCTAAATATAGCTGCACGGGGACAGATTTAGCCCGTGAACAAAGGGACCACGCTGACGGATGGTCACAAGACTGCCGCAGCCCGGGCGGGGGCTGCTCTCCCGCAGACAAGAGGGCTAGCAGTGCCTCCTGGGTCCAGCCCCAAGGTCACCGGCCCTCACGTGGCCGCTGGCCCTCACCCTGGTCCTGTGACCATGACCCTGGCAGTGGCCCCAGCCATGCGCCTTGCGTGCTCAGGGTGTGGATGACAGCATCCAGGTGGTGCTGGCCTCCTGGTTGCTGGGAGATGGAGGAGCTTGGGGACAGGCTCCAGGTGTCCCCAGCACGCAGACATGGTCCTGGCTTGCTGCTCAGCACCAGCCTAGCACCCAGGCTCTGTGTAGGTCCCACTGTGGGTCTGTGGTGACGCACAGCCCAGCTGGGGGGCCAGGGAGGGAGGCAGGGTCCCCTTGTGTCCTTCTGGGGTGTCTAAGTTATGGCCCCAGGTGGCTTTGGACTGCATTTTTCTTTTTTTTTTTTCCAATCTTTTTGAGACAGGGTCTCCCTATGCAGCTTAGGCTGGCCATGAGCTCACTTTGTAGCCTAGGCTGGTCTCGAATTCACAATGATCCTCCTGCCTCAGCCTCCCGGGGCTGGGATCACAGGTGTGTGCCACCACGCCCGGCTAGACTTCATTTTTCCGCATTGTCCAAGCTACCGTCTGTCCCCCTGGACAGCACACTTTTGAGACGGCCGTGCTCTGGGGCATCCTAGGCACTGCAGGTGCCCAGCCTCCACGCTCCACACCAGGCCCAATGACCATGGATGTCCCCAAGCAGGGAGGAGAACAGGAGTTGGAACAAGTGCCTGGGGAAAAAGGCTCATGTCACTCCTGCAGAGTTTGGAAATTTCTTAACAGTAGTCAAAAAACCGGCATCTGCCCCATGACCTGGAAACGCAGAGCCCAGCCGTGCACCCTCCTGCATTCCCATGAAATGCACAGCAGGCCGGCAGGCATGGTCTGGGGCGCAGCCGTCCTGGTCCCTGCTCTTCTGGGTGCCCTGAGGCAGGCTGGGGCCCTGGTGCTCTGTGACATCGCCACAGTGTGGGTGCAGTCAGTTCCCAGCAGCCGTCCCGCTGGAGCCCGCTTCTCTCCCAGCTGCAGTTGGGGTTTGTTTGGGCCTGACCACGTGCTCTGTAAACACAGCCTGCTCCTCTTGTTTCTGAACACCGCGTGCCGGAGACCCGCACGCCCCGCCCTGCCCTGCCTGCTGGGCTCCTGCAGAATCTGGCTGCAGATTTTTGTTTGGGTTTTTTTCCCCTTAACTTTCCAGCGGCAGCAGGAGTGGGAGTGCACAGCCCAGGGGGAGAGTGCAGAGCTCCGCAGCAAGCGGTACAGCTCCTGTCTGGGCCAGGAACTTGGTTTTTGTTTCTGTTTTCTTTTTAGGGCTGGGGATGGAATTCAGGGCCTTTGATGGACCTGCATCCTCAGCCCCTTGTTTTTTTAAATTTTGAGACAGGGTCTCAGACTGGGGAGATGGCTCAGCAACATAATAACCTGTTTGACAAGTGCAAAGTCCTGAGTTTGATCCCTGATCCCAGTACACCAGAGACAGACAGACAGAGACAAGGTCTCACTAAGTCGTCCAGGGTAGGTTGGAACTTGGGATCCTCCTGCCTCAGCCTCCTACAGTGCTGGGATGACATGTGTTTGCCACTACACCTGGCTTTGTGGAGGTTTTAAAGGCAGCTGAAGGCCTTATCAGTTCACTCCAGGACAAGGAGCTGCTGCTGTTGTCCGTCCCCCCAGCTCACATGCCCGAGGCTACCATGCGAGTCTTAGTGACTCTTAGTGCACAGATGCCAGAGCCCCACCAGCTGGGTGCATGGAGGCCAACTTCTTGTTCCATGGTGCTGACGTGTGCTGCGCTCAGAGCCTGTTTATAGGAACCTACATCTCAGGTTGGCCCACGAGACCCCATCTACTCTCATCCCAGCCCTGTGTATCAGCTAGCATGCTGCATAACAAACATATCAAACCCATCAGCTTCAAATAATGCCCAAACCTGAGTGAGCTCACAGTTCTGCCCTGTCTGGAATCACCAGACTGACCTGGAAAGGGGAGCCTGGCTGCTTCCTGCTCAGAGATGGCGTCTTCCAGTCTCATTCAGGCTGCTCGAGCTCAATCCCTCCCTCACAGCTTTGGTGCTGAGATTTCCACCCTTTGCAGCCACCCCTTCTTCAAGGGTGCCTTCCTCTTCCTACGCATGCGCCCTTCATCTTCAAAGCCAAGCTTTTATTTTATTTTTATTTTTATTTATTTATTTTTTTAGGGAAGGATCTACAGGGTGTTCAGGGTTTCACTACTAGATCTGACTCATAGTGATCCGCCTGTTCACAGCCTCCCAAGTGGTGGGGTTACAGGCACACCACCATGCCCAGTGTCAGTTGCAGTCTCAGAGAGCCCCCGGGGTGGGCCCCCAGGACAGGCGGACGGTTAGAACCACTGGCCCCTGCACCTGCTTGCAGGCGCTTTAATCCACTAAGCTATTTGGCCAGCCCTAAACTTTTTTTTTTTTTTTTTTTTTTTTGTCTTTTTGAGACAGGGTCTCACTATGCAGTTCAGGCTGGCCTTAAGCTCACTTTGTAGCTCAGGTTGGTCTCGAACTCACAACAATCCTCCTGCCTCAGCCTCCCAGACTGATTACAGGCATGCACCACCACGCCTGGCTTAAACTTTGTTACTCCTCTGAAACTTGTTTTCTTTTTTTTGCGCTGGGGATCAAATTTAGGACCTTGTGTTTGCCAGGCAGGCACTTAAGCCCCTAAGCTATCTCCGCAACCTCAAAGCCAATCATAAGAAGCTCTGGGGTTGACTCCCTTCCCAATCCTTTCTTCCAGAAGGGATCACCTGATTAGGTCAGACCCATCCTGAGGGATTTCTTCTTAAAGCCCCGCCTGCCATCAAGCTGTCCACAGCCACAGAAAAGTGGTCACACAGGTCACAGTACTCAACCTGGGCTTCACCACAATACCTTGGTGCACCAGCTCTGCCGTGAGCCAGTGTTATGATGACCCCTGGGCATCTGGGGCAGCTGAGTGTGACATGACTGCGGTGGGCAATGCCAAGCCACTACCAGGAGAGGCAGGGCCCTGTGCCCGGAAGAGCGTGGCTGCTGTGGATGAGTGGGAGGGACAGCAAACCCCACAGGAAGCCATAGTCCCTTCTCCCTGGCAGCTCCTTGTTCTCCTACACAGCAAATCTCCAGAAGAAGGAGATGCTGATGGAGACTCAATGTTCTACTCTAGAGGTGACTCAAGCCAGGGTGATCCCGCCCCCAGGGATGCTGGGTGACATGGGGACACGTGTGCTGTCACACTAGGGAGCTCCTAGCATGGGGTAGGTACAGCCCAGGGATACCCCACAGGCCCATCTGATCCCAGCGTGCCCAGCGCCCAGGGGCCTGCTCTGGTCCCACAGGGAGCAGCTGCGGCTGTACCACCTGCTCTGTGCCATTTGAAGTTGCCTGGAGCGGCCAGACAGCCAGTGAGAGGGGGCTGGGGAGATGGCTCAGTAGAATAAGCGCTTCCCTGACAAGCACAAGGGTCTGAGTTCAATCCCCAGTTCCGGAAAAGAAAAAAAAAGCCAGTGAGAGAGGGCCATTTCCCAGAGCCCAGCTACCTGCGTCGGACACATCCCATAGATCATCCTGTGACCCTGGGAGTTTGCCCAGGGTGGGCTCGGAGGCTTTGAGGTAGAGCTCTGGTGCTCCCAGAGCCGACACCCAGCTCCACCCCCATGGGACCAAGACCAGGACTGTACTCCTCAAATGAGGCTGCAGCAGGAAGGAGCTCAGGGTGTGGAACAGAAAATCCACAGCAGCACATTGCCATCCTGGAGCGCGCCCGAGCCCTGACCGGCCACCCTCCTCCTAATTTCTTTTCTCCTATTTTTTTTTTTTTTTTATTGTTTTCCTTTGTTGATTGGTTGGCAGGTTTTTGGACACAGGTCTTCCTGTGTAATCCAGGCTGGCTTCAAACTTGCAAGGCTCCTCCTGTCTCAGCCTCCAGAGTGCTGGAATGACAGGCGTGCCCCACCACACCCAGTTAGATTTGGCACCTTCTAATCCAGGCCTACCCTGTGCCCTGCTCTGCGGGCCACCAGGCTGGCGCCCACAGCGCAGCAGGGGCAAGGACATTCCTCGCATTGCTGTCCTTTGACACGGCTCCTCCTCGGTGTCTCTCAGGCCTGCAGTAGCACTTTCCTAGCTATGAGAACAATGCTTGGAATTCAGGGGATCACCCGCATTTTTTTGTCTTGCTGTCATTCTCTCCGTAGAGTGGGAAACACCTCTGGGCCCAAGCATCACAGCCCCAAAAAGGAGCCGTTTGTTCCTGCAGGAAGCCGCAGCGCTCCAGGCTCAGGAGCCAGGAAGGCTGGAGCTTCTCTGGCCAGCTGAGCCCCAGAGCCCCGGGTGCCGCCTGCCAGCCCCACCCTGGGGACCTGGCTGCCAGGCCCGCCCTGAGCTGCACTGAGAATCTTTCTTTTCTTTTTATCAATACGCATTTGCAGTACCGACGGTAGCGCATCTTAATTATTTTCATTCTCTTTCCCTCCTCACCCTCCCCTCCTCCGTTTCTAGGATACCTTCCCATTTACAAAATCTCTGTCTCCCTGCTTTCTATCCTCTTATCTTTTGGTCTGTTTTTTTTTTTTTTTTAATGTATTTATACTTTGGGTTTCTCATATAAGAGAGACTTGTTTAAGCTTGTGCCTCTGACTTATTTCACTTAACTAAATAGCCTCAAGGTGCATTGATTCTGCTACTGAGGGCTTATTCTTTATGGCAAAGTAGTACCCCACTGTGTGTAAGTACTATGTTTCTATCTATCTATCTCTCTCTTTTTTAAGATAGGATCTCACTATACAGTTCAGGTTGCCTTGAGCTTACTTTGTAGCACAGGCTGGTCTCTAACTCTCAGTGATCCTCCTGCCTCAGCCTCCTGAGTGCTAGGATTACAGACCTGCCCCACCCTGCCTGGCTCTTGCCTGCTTCTTCTTTTTTTGTGTGTGGAACCAGAGATTGAACTCAGGCCCTTCTACTTGCCAAGCAAGCGTTTATCCCACTGAGCCATCTCCCCAGCCCCGTTTTTTGTTTCTTTTTCTTTTCTTTTTTTCTTGCCAGCTTCAGATACGACTGAATTCCAGGGCTGGACAAGACCATTTGTTCCTTGAAGGCACTGGGTGGGGGGACTCCTGTAGGAGCCCCTGCAAGTTTATTTCCTTCATGAAATTCAGGTGTACGCTTTGAGGTGGCCGAGTCTGGCTTCTGATTGCAACTCCGAGCACAGCCCCAGCGCACAGGGGCAGATCCCTGGAACCGCACAGAAGGGGGATTGGCCAGGCTTCTGGGGACATTACTACATCCTGGCCCGGTGGCACTCACCAGATATCCTCACTACCCAAGAGGCTGAGAGGGGAATTGCAGCCTGGGAAACTAGTGACTTAGACCCTTGCTCAAAATTAAAGGGGCTGAGGAGGGAGCGCATTCCCAGGGCTCCGTCCTCAGCACCACACGAGTACCCGTAGTGTTGGTGTAATTCCTGGGTTTTGTTTTGTGCTTTTTGTAACCCTGATTTTAATCCATTCCTGAAACTCTATAATCAAGAGACCTTGAACATACCCCCATCTCATTCAGGGCCTCAGTTTTCTTATCTGAAAATTGAACTTTTTAAAAACCTTTTATTTATTTATTTATTTTGGTGGAACCAGGGATTGAACTCAGACCCTTGCCCTTGCCAGGGAAGCGCTTATTCTACTGAGCCATTTCTCCACCCCCTTTTTTTATTTTTAAAAAAATGCTTATTTATTTATTTACTTACTTACTTGGTATAGGACCTCACTACGCAGCTCAGACTTGTAGCGATCCTCCTGTCTCAGCCTCCCCAGCACTGGGATTACAGGCGTGTGCTGCCATACCCAGTTTTGGTGGCCAGCACGGTGCACCCAGGGTTCTAGGGCCGGCGTGACATACTGTACTAGGGATCAAACCCGGGTCCTTGCACTTACCAGGCAGGTGCTTAGACTACTGTGCTACCCACCCCCAGCCCTTTTTCATCTTTTTGAGAGCAAGTTTCACTGTGCAGTTGAGACTGGCTTGAATTCACCTTGTAGCCCAGGCTGGCCTTGAACTTGCAACAGTCCTCCTGCCTCAGCTTCCCAAGTGCTGTGATTACAGGTATGCACCACCATGTCTGGCTAAAATGAACTTAAAGTAGGGCTGGCCAGATAGTTCAGCAGATCAAAGTGCCTGCTTAGGTGGATGCAGGGACCAGGGTTTGATCCCCAACGTGCTGTGCCAGCCCCACCCCCAGGGCCCACTGCGACAAAGACGGCGACTGGGCATGGTAGTGCTCCCCTGCAGTCCGAGCGCCTGGGAGGCTGAAAGCAGCAGGATCGCTGAGTCCAATCTCTGTAGTGAGACCCTGTAGGCCCTGTACTAAGTACATAAAAATGAATAAATAAATAAAAATGAAATGAGCTTAAAGTACAGTGAAAACCGCTGTCTTCTAAACAGTAGACAGAAGCCGGGCATGGTGGTATGGTGGCGCATGCCTGTAATCCCAGCACTCGGGAGGCTGAGGCAGGAGGATTGTTGTGAGTTCGAGACCAGCCTGAGCTACAAAGTGAGCTTAAGGCCAGCCTGAACTGCATAGTGAGACCCTGTCTCAAAAAGACAAAAAAAAAAAAAAAAAAAAAAA